>JAPKLW010001745.1:38932-54722 GCA_026898455.1 Plectranthus barbatus | reverse complement strand
TTCCTCGGGTGGATAAAAACGTCGATGTCTGAGATCGACAGTCCGGTACAGTTCTGTTTCTTGTCTGATTTTCAAACTTTTTCGTACTCTCCGAGTTCGAAATAAGTTTGGGGGGATGTGGACAAGAAATTCGAACTTTCTATCCCTTTACTTGCTTTATTTTTTATTGCATTTATTTGATTTGGTGTGTTTAATTTTTGCAAATAATAAAAAAAATATAGATATTATGTGAGGAAAATCTTTAAGTAATTGAACCCTCTAGCATTATATGCAATGTTTGGAATCGATCTTTGATTAGTTGAGTTGATTTCGATTGTGGTTGATTTGCCCATGAATGTAGAATACCGCATGATAGGGTCTAATTGAAACTTACACTTGCATGATGTTTAAGTGGATTGAAATTGACTAAGGAAGAAAATTTGAACCCAAGTGAGTTTTTGAGCCTTTATTTGTTCATGAGAGATTCACATGTATGTTTTCGTTTCTCTAGAACTTGCTTTTGTTCTGTTTTGAGACTGCATAGTGTGCACAATGATAGAAAATGATATTAGGTCATCTTTGTTAGCCAAATTATCCCATACACTGTCCCTTGTAATAAATTTATCCTTAGTAAAGCCCCTTTGAGCCTGTTACTTTTCTTTCTTGTCTATGAGTTAAGAGAAGCATTGTAGTTTTGTCTTGTCTATAAGAAGTACTATAAACAGGTGAACTGTTTCTTGTCTATAAGAGTTGGGTGAAATAAGGGTAGATTGATGTTTATTGTTCAAAAAGTAACCTTTGAGTCCTTGGATTCCTTCTTGTCTATATGTTGAGGTGAAACAAAAATTACTAGAGGATAAGAAATATTTGATTGGTGAGCAAAAGAAGGTTGGGCTCTAGAAAAAAAAAAAAAAGTCCTTATAAGCTCAAATCATTAAACAAAATCTTTAAGAGTATAAAAGGACTAGAAAAAAAAGAGAGAGCTTTGGTTTGATTGAAAGATATAAGGAGAAGGGTGGATGTTCATAGATGGTGGTTTTAATTTATTGAGTTGGCCACTTGATGGATTTTTAGTCACTTGACCATATTTCCCTACCTTTCACAAAAAGCCTACATTACAACCTTATCAAAGTCCTTTTTGATTCTTGAATTGCGTACACAAATGAGCAGTGGAGATTTTAGAACTCTTGCAAGCCTATGGTAGAAATTTCTTCATACATGTTGTGAGTGCTTTCATTTGAAACCCAAACACTTGTGTGATGAGCGATACACTTCCTTGTGAGTCTTCCGAAGTTGATGAATATCTTATCTCTTTCAATTGCTTGTGTGATGTGGATTGATGAACCTTGATTGTGATGAATCTTGTCAGGCATTGCACTTTCAACTGCTTGAGATTTCTTTCTTCTTTTCTTCGATTGAGGACAATCTAATATTCAAGTTTGGGGGGTTTGATAAGCTCATATTTATACTCACTTATCTATATTTTTCTCCATTATTTCAAGTGTTTTACATTATGTTTTTAGTTATTTTTGTGCATGAGTCTACTTTAGAGGGTGTTATGCCTTTGATGGGTGAATTTTGCATGTTTTAGGCCAAATTCATTGGAAACCCGTACCGAAAGCAGATGATGTTCAAAGGAACAGTCACGACTTCTTCCACAGATGGAATCTGAGCTAATTAAGCACATGGATGGAAATATCTTTGAATTAGCTTTCCAACGCAACTGGAATCGGGTCAATCGGAGTTTGGGAGAGGAAGTTATGGCCAAAACCGTGAGACTGCGCAGACAGATGCATCCGTGTCGAGAGACAGGATTTCTGTCGACCGACAGGATTCCTGTCGATCGAAATTCCCTCGGTCGATCGACACAGAGGTCCGTAAAGGCTATTTTTGGCCTGTTTTGGCAGTTTTTGCTATTTTGATTCAATACTCAAATTAGGTCTTTTTCCCCCTCTATAAATAAGAACTCTTAGGCACGAAAATAGACTGTTTTTAAGTTGGTTTTACCTTGAATTTACATTGAGCTTTGGAGTTTTTCAAGACATTGAAGGTTCCTATTTTATTTGTAAGTTCATTAATTAAATGTTTCTTTATTTTCTAGTCATGTTTTGTGGCTAGAACCCTAAACAGGTTCTAGGGTTATGATTTCTTTTCTGATGCATGTTTAATTGATATCAACTCATATAACATAGTTTAATTCTCTGATTTAATTTTATAATCTAGATTAAAAGAAGGACCAAGAGGTGAATTGAGATCTAGGTTTATAGTTAATAATTGATGGATCGAGAGATGAAAATTATTAACAGGAAGAGAGAATTAATTGTGTTTGTTTTCTGTCTCAAACGGAAGAAACTTGCATAGGAATTAATTAGATAATTATTGAGATTAATTAATTTTGTGTTCTTGAGACCGAGAGGAGATAGTCACTAATTAATAATCTAGGATTTAATTGCCTGACCAAGGAATTTAATCCATCAAAATCTATGTTTTCCCCATTTCTGAGTTGATTGATATTGCATGTTGATGATTAGATTATCTGCCCTAGGATCTGTGCTTTCTTTAATTGTTTTCAAAACCCTTTATTTTTCTGCATTGTTATCTTTAATTTCCAAAACAAAACCCTTTTCCAATTTCCTCAAACTTCTATGTCCTAGAAATTATAACTAGTACTTTGGATTTTTCATTGCACATTCCCTGTGGGATCGACCACCCTTGGGTGTAAAAATATTATTTGGCTAACCGCTAAACTGCAATTATCAGTGGACTTCGTGGATGAAGTGGAGAGACTCTCTTGAGTTCGAGTTTTCTCCGACCCCCTCAGCATATGGCCTGCAGACCCAGTACAAGGTCCTCTTCCAGATTGTCTGCGGCTTGATCGTAGGAGAAGATCCTGACGACATGACTTTCTCTCGCGAGACATGGAGGGCCATGATGGCGATCGACGATAAGGCGGAGGTGGACTGGGCGGCCTTCATCTTCGAGAAGGTGCAGCGGTGCGTCGAGAGTTTCCCAAATCTTCCTCTCCCTAACGTGATGCCATTAAGTTGGCTGCTAGAGGAGAGATTCCAAGATCTCACTCTATGTCCCTCGAACCTTAGGGGGGTTGATTTTTACCCTTTCAGGTCGTTGACTCCCCTCTTTTAAATTTGTTGTACCTTCTTTTCTGCATGTAAATAGTTTTTGTAATTTCATATATATGAAATTGTAAATATTTCATTCCAAGTGACTCGTACTTATGCTCTGTGATTTTTAACAAATCACGCGATTCCAACCATCTGCTTGTGAAAAACATCGATAATAGCTTCGAAAAGTATTAATCTCGTAGTAGCATCCAAATTGACTTTGCTGAGTAGACCTCCGTCTACAACTCTGCTAGAGTCCTAGCAGATGAATCATCGAGCATAGCCATTTACTCTGCTGATTACGCAGAAGATACCATGTTCCAAAAGTCTAGCATACTTGCTATACTTTAGATACGAAATCTGACGGTTGGAGAACTCTTGTCAGATGAGATGATGAATCGACGGCCTTGAATGCGTACGTCCCGTCATGCATCGTTTCTTTCTCCAAGAAACACTTGAGTGTTCTGATGTGGCATTCTCCAATATGATCTAGCTGTCTGAGCGCATTAAATGCCTCTCCAATCATACTGACCTTAATCGCAATTCTGACGTTAATTCCTCTCCCTTCGAATATGATGTGGCATAAGGGACTATGACTCAGCATATTCTAATTAATAAATGAATATATCATATCCCTTGCATTTTGACGTCATGACAGGGATCTGCTAAGATTTAGTAGATCGAATGTAATAATAACCACCTCGAGCCATATGTAGATATGACCACCAAGCGTTACTGCTGAAACGATTTGACTCACCATGCAGTCGTGACTCTTCTTCTTCTGGCGACGATTAGGTTTCCAATGTGTGAATCATCATGATCTTTGAAAGATCTTTCACATAGCCATAAATGCTAAGAGGATTTTCCCTTCTATAAAGGGGCTACTTGTGATTATATCTCGATATCACAACTCCTCTCCCTTCAAAACTTTTAAAAAAATCGTTCAAGTCCGATGGAATCACCAAGCGACATGCTTGATATTTGCCGAAACCAGATCCTCGACGAGGCAGCCCTCCATGCCTACTACCATGATAGACCTGCCGTGTCCAACATGGTTATGTCGAAGATCACTCATACGGGGCTAAGGCAATTTGTGACGTCCACCCCTCAGCACTATCATGGGGATCTCCTTCGGGAGTTCAGAGTGCGTGGCAAAGAAGAAAGCGATCTACGGATCCTTTCGAGGGAAGTTGGTACGATGGTCACGGGAGACTTTCTCTCTTGATTTTGGACTTCCAAAAGGTCCAATACCGGTGATGGCGTACAAGTCGATAGAACCGGCTCCGGAGTGGACTGCGTGGCTCAGATTCACTCCAACACCTGCAGCAATGGGTCTTCGGTGCCAATACCGAGAGCTATTTCACGTTGCTAAGCATATGCTGCTTGGTGAGGATGAGAACGATTTCTACCTCACGAAGGAGATCTGGCAAGTTTTGCTTGCCTTGGACGAGGAACTTGTGGAGGCTTACTGGGCAGGCCTCATTTTTGAAAACGTCCGCAATTGCGTCCGTCCATATCCTTCTGTCCCTTTGCTCAACGGCATGCAGCTTAGCTGGCTGCTGGAGCAGTCCTTTCCAGAACTAGCAGAGGGGCCGTCTAGCCTCCGTAGCACCGACTTCTATCCCTCCATCACTTCCGCTTAGGAATGTTTTCTGATGATATGATATGAACTCCCTCCCCTTGTGGTGTTTATATATTGTAGAAGGATGTTAGTTTTTGTTGTCTATTAATGAAATCTAGTCAACTTTCCTTTTTGCAAAATGTTTGACAATTCATAGCAAGCCATATGCACTTGAACTTACAAATCGTCATATCCGCAAAACGAGATTTCATAGAAAGCCTCCAAAATGGCATATTACAAACTAAATGACAATCTTTATACATCTGCTGCTGCCACTTATTTTATCTGCTGAGCATTTAAGGGATTCTGCTCTGCAACCTCTTCTCTCCAAATAGGCTAGCAGCAACAATAATAAGTGCTATACTCTAGCACACAATTCCATTAGCAACCAAATCTAGCATCCAGATAATATACTTAGCATCTTCAAGAAAACCAAGAAATCCAGAAAGAATGAAAGTAGCATTTCATTCATCCATGGTTTCATCCAACTCCATGAGACCCAATTTAATACATAACTCCTTGAATCTGGATTCAACTAGGGGCTTCGTGAATATATCAGCTATCTGATCTTCAGTGCATGTATAGCGAACATCAATATCCTTCTTCTCCTGATGATCTCGAATAAAATGATGATGAATATCAATGTGCTTGGTCCTAGAATGATGGACCGGATTCTTAGTAATGCACATAGCATTGTTGTTGTCGGAATAAATCGGCACACATTCGGGAGAAATCCCATAATCTTGCAATTGTTGCCTTATCCATAAAATTTGTTAACAACAGCTAGCGGCAGCCACATACTCTGCTTTTGTAGTAGATGTAGCAACAGAGTGCTGCTTCTTGCTGAACCAGCTAATAAGCTTATGTCCAAGAAATTGACAAGTACCGCTAGTACTCTTCCTGTCAATTTTGCATCCTCCAAAGTCTGAGTCTGAGTATCCACTTAGTGCAAGACTGTCTGCTCTAGGATACCAAATTCCCAAACCCTCTGTGCATTTCAAATATCGCACGATCCGCTTAGTAGTGTCAAGATGCGTCTTCTTAGGATTTGCTTGATATCTAGCATACAATCCGACGGCATAAGATATATTAGGTCTGCTGGCGGTGAGATATAGCAGTGAACCTATAATTCCACTATAAAAAGTAGGATTCACATCATCTCCTTTCTTCTCAAGTGTAGCTATACACGTCGTACTTATCGAAATCCTTAGACTCTTTGTCTTCTCTGGACAATATTTCGCAATCAGATCGCGAGTATACTTCTTTTGGTGAATAAAAATTCATTCATTCGATTGTTGGACTTGCAATCCGAGAAAATATGACATCTTCCTCATCATGCTCATTTGGAAATTGCTGGTCATGAGCTTGGAAAATTTATCACACAATTCTTGATCCTTTGATCCGAAAATAATATTGTCGACGTATATCTGCACCAATAGAATACTTCCTCCATCTTCAATGCAGAAGAGAGTTTGATCAATCCTTCCTTTCTTAAAGCTATTGGTTAGTTGGAACTTAGACAGAGTTCCATACCATGCTTGTGGTGCTTGCTTTAGGCCATATAATGTTTTCCTGAGCCTGTAAACTTGATTACCTGCTCAAATCCAGGTGGTTGCTCAACAAAAACTTCCTCCTTGAGCTCACCGTTTAGGAAGGCACTCTTCACGTCCATTTGAATCACATCAAATTCATGATATGATGCATACACGAGGAATAAGAGAATTGCCTCCAGCCTTGCTACTAGAGGAAACATCTCATCATAATCTATTCCTTCGCATTGTCTATAGCCCTTCGCTACTAGACGTGCCTTGTTTCTGAGTACCAGACCTGACTCGTCCTTCTTGTTCTTGACACTCACTTAGTTCCTATAACACTTTGGTGAGTAGGTCTGTCAACCAATTCCCACACGTTATTACGTGAGAATTCTGCAAGCTCCTCGTGCATAGCACTCACCCAATCCGGATCTAGCAGTGCTTCTTCGACCTTTTTGGGTTATTGACTAGAGATGTAACACGCCAGCATAGCATTTCCTTGTCTTGTCAGGATAGGGTCATTGACATCTCCTAGTACATCTTCAAGAGGATGGGTGCACAACCATGTTGGTCTGAGTGGTTCGGCAACATTTCCTTCCCCTGCGCGATCATCTTCTTGCACATTGTTCTCCGCAGCACCCTCCTGGTGCTCAGCATCTGGATTGTTGTCATCTGGAACTTCTGCTGCAGGATTTCCTGGAATGGGATCCTCTTCAGCAGGTCTTTCAGCAACTGGAATCTCAGCAGCGCCTCTGCCAAGATCTTCATGCGTAGCTATGCCTTCCCCAATTGGAATAGTCTATGTTGTCTCCTCTTCTTCATTATCCAACTTCTCCTGGATGTCTGGTTCATCAAGAATATTGGTAGGTGTGGCCTCAGCATGATCACTAGCATCACTAACCTGGTCAGCAGTCTGGTCCCCTGCTGAGTGCGCCGAGTTCAGATTGCAGTCACTCATAGACTTAGTCAGATCAATACGCATATTTTCAAAAGAATTTAAAAACGTTTGATCATTGACATCATCAGTCTCATGATTGCTATCCTCTTTCTCTTTAATTGCTCTGCGCACTAGAGTAGACTCATCAAAAATAACATTACATGTTATTTCCACAATACCAGAAGTCTTATTTAATACTCTATAACCTTTGTGAGTAGGTTGTCCATATCCAAGAAGTACACCCTCATCTGACTTAGGTGAAAAAGTATTAAGTTTAGATTTTCCGTTATTATGAATATAACACGTAGAACCAAATGCTCGGAGATGAGTTATGGAGGGCTTACGACCATTGTACACTTCGTAGGGAGTCTTATTGAATCTGCTAGTAATAGCACTCCTTTTTTATGTATAACAGGCCATCATCACTGCTTCCCCCCAGTACTTAGAAGGTAACTTGGAATCTGCTAGCATCGAACGAATGGCTTCTTTCAGCATCCGGTTCCTCCTTTCCGCTAGTCCATTCTGCTGAGGAGTCCTAGCAGTGGATCTTTTGTGTGCTATTCCAACTTCAGCATAGAAATCCATCTGTGCTCCATTGCAAAACTATGTTCCATTGTCAGAGCGAATTCTCTTCACAGTGACTTCTTTGCTATTCTGCTCCTTGTGTATTAGCTCTGGTAGGATGAGCTTCACTTCATCCTTGGTCTTTAACAGACGTACCCATGTATACCTGGAAAAATCATCAACTACCACAAGTGTATATAGTCGTTTACTTACAGTGGCTGGGTTGACGGGACCGAAGAGATCCATATGAAGCAGTTCTAGGATCCTCTGGGATGTCTCCTTCTCATGATTTGCTTTGAAAGAAGATCTGGTCTGCTTCCCTTGTTGACACGCTTTGCATATGCCTTCTTTGCGAAGTGTCTCATTTGGCAGACGTACAACAAGTTTGTTTTTGGCAAGATAATTAATATTTTTGAAGTTTAAGTGATTAAACCTCTTATGCCACAACCATGTTGTCTCTTCTTTATTTAAGGCTAGGAAGCAGGAATGTTGTTGACCACTTTGCCAATCAACAATATATAGGCCACCGTTGGGGATGCCTCTGAGCTTCAATTCACCTGTAACAACGTCAGCAATAGAACAACCAGTATTGACAAAGGATACGATGTACCCGTTCTCGCATAGTTGCCTTATGCTGAATAAGTTGTGCTTTAGGTTGGAGACGAGTGCTACATTGATGATCCTCAATCCATTTCGCTCAATGCACCCTCTTCCAACTACATCTCCCTCACTGTTGTCTCCGAACATGACCTTAGGACCGTTGTACAGTCTTCTTATATCTGAGAATAGACCTACATTCCCTGTCATATGTGCGGAGCAACCGCTATCCAGGACCCATTCGTTTGATATGCTCGTTGTCATAGCTCTCGGGTCTTGTTCCTGCAAGTGAATCAAGTTGATTTAGGTACCCATTTAGCGTCGGGTCCTGCAGGATTAGCGTGAAGCATAGTTCCTATCGGAACCCACATCTTAGTGACTTTCAAGATTTTCCTCTTGATATCACTTTCTACCACCTTCTTGACCTTTGGTTTAGCATTTTTAACATTACTATTTCTGGATGAAGGAGTGTGCTTAGCCTTTCTTGCCCTTTGAAATGGAAATAGATTGGGCTTAGGCCTTGCATAGGCGTTTCTCCTATGCAGCATATTCTGCTGATAAATGGGTCTTACAGCATTGTATTGAACAGGCCTTCTCTGGTGAAAATTAGGATTTACTGTCCTTGCATTGAATCCAGAATGATCAGTACTCCTTGGGTTTGCTGAATAAGGCTTAGCAGATGCTCTCGGATTCCTCTGCTGAGGTCAATCAAATGCATGCTTGTTATTCGTCCTTCGGTTCATCTGCTGAGGCTTAGCAGAATTGCGTACAACATTTATCCTTGGGTTCCTCTGCTGAGGTCCATTAGATAAATGCTTAGCATATCCTGAGTTTTGCTTCTCTGCTGAGATCCAGCAGACGAATAATTAGCCGTCTTCGGTGTAGACCTCTGCTGAGGTCCAATGAGAGTATTCTGCGGAAGTCTATTCTTCTGCATAGCTATTGGCTTAGCATATGAGGTTTCAGTAGAATCTATTCCTTTACCCTTTTCAGCAGAATCATATCCAGCATATACAAACATAATTGGATTCTGTTTAGAGGAATTATCATAGGACTTTGACATCCTTTTTGAGAGTTCGCATCCAAGCCCAGACTAATCATTGTGATGTCTTTGATGGCTTACAAGGGCATTAAGAGTAGCATTGCTGGATGTGTACATGCAAATGCAGTCCTCTTTAGGAGTACTCTTTAAAGCATGATTCTCTTTTTCTAAAGATTGAAATCTTTCTGATAAATGAGAGAAGTCAGCTTGTGATTTTAAGAGTTCCTCACTTTCTAACCTCTGTCTCTCGACTTCCTCGGTCAAAGTTTGAATATTTCGTTGAAGTAAGGTGTTTTCACCTATGATCGCATTATTGATTTCGTATATTTTTTAAAATTCAATTGACAGCTTTGTCAAATAATCTTCCTCGGAATCAAAAAATGATTCCTCCGATTCATCCATGATAGGAATGCTAAGAGAGGTTGTAGGTAATACCTCACTTTCTTCAGCTGCTAGGGCTGATTCATTACTCTCCTCAGCATCTATGTCCGCATCGGCAAACTGATCTTCAACAATGTTTGCCATCAGCACGAACAAGGCTTCCTCATTGTCTTCTTCTTCTGAGGAGCAGTAGTATTCCTCGTCATTCTCAGGAATGTCAGAAGCTTCCGTTCTTGTCAGCAACTCCCTTATGACTGCTTTGACAACACGTCTTTCAAATCTTTGCTTTAGGCATTCTCTCTCCTCTCTGCTGACCTTTGGGCATTCATGCTTTAAATGATCTGGAGAACCACATTCAAAACAAGTTCTAGGTTTTCGCTCTGCTGAGCAGTTAGATAATTGAATTTCTTTTGCTTCTTTCTCAGCCTTAGCTTCATTCATCATCTTCTGCAGCTTTTTAATCTGCTCTTCCAGTTCATTGATCTTCAGATCAATGGGTTGTTTACCTGCATTGGAAATAGCTTTCGTTGCTGGTGATGCTGGAGCAGGTATTTCTTGCTTGTATTCTTGCTTGTAGAAGGGGTTCTTCATCTTATATTTGTTGAAGTCTTTCTTAGCAAAATACGCTAAGTCCTCAGATTTGCCAGCGATGTTTGACGAAGCTTGTGCCACGGCTGCTTCGTTCTTCTTTGACTGCTGTATAATGAACTCATGAGATTTGAGTTGAGCAAATACCTTAGAAGTTGTCATTTTATTGAGGTCCTTTTCGCTCAAACTTGTCATCTTCGCGAACCAATCATCTCTTTGATATAATTTGGAGATGATTTTGTTGTTCATTTCTCCGTTGCAATATTCTTTTCCGAGATTGTGGAGTTCGCCTATTATGGTGTTGAACCTTTCGTTCATATCCTGTATGGATTCACCTGCAATCATAGAAAATGATTAATACTTATCAACGGCTACCTGTAGCTTATTTCGTTTCATCTGGTCCGTCTCTTGGGATGCTTCCCAAACATAATCCCACATCTCCTTGGCAGTCTCAAAGTCAAGAGCTTTGTCGGCCATCAATTTTGGTAGACAATCATAAATCAGCTTCTTTGCTACATGTTCTAGCTGAGCCCTCCTTTTATCTTCTGTTGTATATTCCTCGTAGGGCTTTGGAACCAACTACGGTCTTGGTCCTTCTCAAACAGCAGCTTCACCTACAAAAGTGTTAGGTTTCATAATTTTTTTAGGACCTCTTTCCAACACATCCGCCATTTCTGGATGGATGCTTTGTAAGTTTATGAGAGCCAACTTCTTCCAAGACTTGAAGTTCTCCTTGGTGTACTTCCCAAGTGCATGGTGTTTCAACATATTGTTCACGCTTTAAGTATTCTCCTGAGCTAGACAAACAAAGCACAGAGAAACAAGTAAAAGTGCAAGGAAAATACAGATCTGGTCTTTAGCGACTCAGAAGCAGTCGGTTTTTCAACCTCCTGCTCTGATACCACTTGTTGGTCCTTAAATATCAGAGTCGTCGTGCTTAGATAAGAGCACGAAATGCAGCGGAATAATTGTTCGTCCTTTACACTTATGTTTTCCTCAAAGATTAGTTAATCTCAGGAATAGATTAAAGTTTCTTCACAGTTATACGCTAGCAATACGATTGCTAGGTTTAAAATCGTGTGTGTGTAAAATAGTAAAAGAACACAGTATTTATAGTGGTTCGATCCAAATAGATCTACGTCCACTCCTTAGCCGAAACGCTAAGAATTCACTAAGTAAGTATACAAAGTACAGGATTCGCCTTTTCCGTTAAGTAGGCAGTGAACTATCGACCTAGCTACTTGACAGCTAACCTCCGATATTCTGAACTCCTCAGGTGTAAGTCTGGCTGAGTCAAGGGCACACCTTCGTAAAACTTGCCTTTCTTACTTTGGAAGTTTTATAGTTACTTCCTAACTTTCCTTCGGATGCGGCTAAACGCCCGTCTTAGTCTAGACCGTTTCAGGTGTTCGACTGTTGGATTCTTTCAGAAGAGAAAGGAACTCCAATGATTGAAGATTCTTGAGTGCAATCAAGAATCTCTTCAATGGAGTGTCAGTGAATCAATTAAAGACACTTCTGGTTGTTGAGAGCTTTGAATACTCTTTATCATGGGCTCTCAACTGACTACTTTTCACTTTGTTCGCTTTGTCAGAGGAATCTCACACTTAGGATATTTGCGAATGTCGGTTGTGATTGAAGCAGTAGTCGATTCTCACTTGCAGAACTGCCTTTTATAGTTGGAGATTCAAATCTTGAATCTCCATATCTGTTAGACACAACAGCTCCTTTGTCCGAGACTGATTTGACTTGATCAGTCGCTTTTGGCGCTGATCTGTACTTTCCAAACTACTTCGGGAAAGCCTCGTCCTTTGTGTGTACTTTTTGTCAGAACGGGAGTAAGGCTTCAGTAGACAGTCTCGCTTTGCTAGGATCTTTTAGCACAATCTGCTAGATGAATATCCTTGGTGATATGCTAGATGTATATTTTGCTGATGCAACTTCTGCTGACTTCATGGTTCCTTTTGACTTCTATCTGCTAGCGTCTGTAGCAGTTTGCTCAATGTTAGCAAATGCTAATGCCTTAGCATTCTGCTATCATCTATCTTCTAGCGAACAACATTCTTCGATATCAGCTGGGAAACCTTCTAGCAGACTAGTCTATTACAACTCAATATGTAACGTATACAGGACTTTACATGATATGCTAGACTATACTAGATTTCAGCATTTGATCGAGCACTCTAGTAAGGTTTGATCCAACAAAACCTTTTATTTCCCAAGTGAGATTATAGGAATTATTTCCCAACAATGAGTATTCCTAGGATATGGAAATCCATCTCACAAAGGATATAGAGTACTTAATAAGACAACCAAACTTGTGGAAATAACATGCAATGTTATTTTTTATGAAGCTACTTTAGTGCGCAGGACTTTGAGAAGTCAAAGAGATGAGACTCATGAAACCAATGATGTCAAAGGATATTCGGGCCTGAATACTTCCGAAGCTGAACCGATTGATCCGACTAGGTTAAAGAGTGAATCATCATCTCTACTGGAAATCTTGACTGATCAGTCGACAGTCAAGATGGTTGGTGATGTAATTGGTAATGTTGAGGCCACCATAAATTCTCTCAAAGAGCTTACATGTTAAAAGGGAACTCAAGGAGATGAAGTCATCAATCAATAATCAATCAATATGAGGATACAACTGAAGGTTCCCAAAATGAAGAGAGAATTACTAAACATAACTCTGCTGAAGACAACCAGGAGCTGACTACTGAAGACAGAAGTACTACACCAGTAAACCAAAATTCAAGAGATGACATACCATAAGACAGACACTCAGCAGAAGACACCTCAACAAGTGTAGCAGACAGCTTGGAAAATATACAACTTGTTGAGGTACCAGTCTCAGAAGAACCCATCGGACCAACCAGCAGTAAAGACATTCTAGTAGAAGAGCAACAAAGACCTAAATGGCTGCTTAGAGAATATCCAACGGAAGCAATTCTAGGAGATATTCCAGATCCAATCCAAACCAGACACAGTGCCATGCTAGTCTGCTTCATATCACAAGAGGAGCCTACGAAAGTAGCAGACGCACTCAAATCAGCTGACTGGATCAACGCAATTCAAGAAGAACGAGCAGAGTTCACAAGGAACCACGTATGGGATCTCGTCGATCGACCAACACATCAGTCAGTAATAGGAACCAAATGGGTATTCAATAATAAGCAACACGAAAATTGAATTATTATTCACAACAAAGCCAGACTAGGGGCCAAATGATATTCACCGTGCAAAGGAATAGACTTTGATGAAACCTTTGCTCCGGTAGCTCGACTGGAAGCAATCAAGTTATGCCTACCATATACTGCCCATCATGGTTTTACTTTATTTCAGATGGACGTCAAGAGCGCATTCCTGAATGGTGAGTTAAAAGAGGAAGTCTACATGGAGCAACCTCTAGGATTCAAGCACGGAAACAAGGTGTACAAACTAGGAAAATCTCTCTATGCTCTAAAGCAAGCCCCAGGAGCTTGGTATGAGACGCTATCATGGTTTTTTCTGAAGAATAGATTCAGGAAAGGAAAGATAGACAGGAAACTATTCTTGATCAAAGATGCTGAAGACATTCTACTAGTCCAAATCTATGTGGATGACATCATATTTAGATTAAGAAATCTAAATCTATGTGAGAAGTTTGCGCGACTTATGTAGACTAACTTTTAGATGAGTATGATGGGAAAAATGTCATCTTTTCTTGGTCTGCAAGATCAACAATCCAGTGATGGAATATTCATTCATCAGAAGAAGTATACCAAGGATCTCATCAACAAATTATGTCCAGGGAAGACAAAGATACTGTAGAATCCAATGAGCACTGCTTCTCAAATATTAATAGATTAAGAAGGTGAATCCGTAGACCCCACAACATATAGAGAAATAATTGGCTCCCAGCTAGACTTGACAGCTAGCAGACCAGCTATATCGTATGATGTAGGCGTATGTGCTAGATATCAAGCGAATCCAAAGAAATCGCACATGGAATACGCACGAAGAATTGTCAGATATCTGAAAGAAGAAGAATCGTTACGAATTTTGTATCCCAGAGAAGATGATCTCACACTCGTAGGATTGACCGAAAGAGCACGAGCGGAACATGCCAATTCCTAGGTCATAAGGTGATAAGCAGGTTCAGCAAGAACCAACACTCCGTAGCAACATCCACAACGGAAGCAGAAAGCGTAGCTGCTGCAAGTTGCTATACACAAGTCCTGTGAATTAAGCAACAACTTCAAGATTATGAAGTCAACACTGATTGTGTTCCTATTTATTGCGACAACAACAGTGTGATGTGCATCACAAAGAATCCAATACATCACTCCAGGACAAAGCACATCGATATCTGACATCTTTTCATTCGAGATCGTATTGAGAAAAATGATATCTTAGTGGATTACATCAGAACAGAGGATCAACTAGTAGACATATTCACCAAACCTCTAGCAGAGAACAGGTTTAAGGAGTTTTCACTTAAGCTAAGTCTATTAAAATTAGATGAGGTTTTGGAAGAATGAGCTTTGACCATTATGTTCTTATTTTTTCTCAAGAATCGAAATTCTATAGTCGTTTGGATTTCTTGAAGACTATGCAGAATAAGAGTGTGTCCCAACTCACGCTCTTCAGAAAGAAAACAATGAAATCTTAATAGATTGCTGAGTCCCAGCTCTCAGCAATCCAGATGATTAAATATGAGAGAATATTGATTCCAGCAGAATAAATCAGGAGATTGTTGAGTCCCAGCTCTTAGCAGAAGAAAAGAGACTACTGAATCAATACATGTTGAATCAATATTGGGAAGTTGATCAGATATGGGAATAAAAATTGGGATACTCAACCGACATATTAGTTAGAATCATCATCAATGACAAAGCACCGATACATATTCTTTATCATTACCGAAGACCTCGTTCAAGGATCGAGACAATTCAGTTCTGAAAATTGTCGCTACGTGGAAAGTCATTGCGAAACTGTCGTTTCCCTATGCAGACAATGTGATTAGAAGAAGAAGTCTCTAGGAGAGGTTACGTCTATTTAAGAGATGTTATCTTCCTTAGGAAAACCATTCCAAAAACCACGAAACCGTAGATCTATCACCTACCTTCCACTTGAAGGAACACGCTGGTGAAGGCGGATCCTCCACACGATAGATGTTGGATACAAAATGTACACATACATGGTCTAATTAAATTACATCAAGGAGATCAAGAATTACCAATAGATCTTTACAGATCTGAAGATCGATTCCACTGAAGATCTTCTAGCCTGTGTCCCACAAACCACGATCGAATGTCAGGTGGACAGCAATCCTCCGAATCGTAGATGCCGATCCAAAACACTAGATCTACGATATTTGAGAGAACTAAACCCTAGCCGTCGCTCAACACATGAGCTTATGAAAAATGACAACTTGACAACTAG
>JAPKLW010001745.1:0-23932 GCA_026898455.1 Plectranthus barbatus | reverse complement strand
GCTTATCCTAGCTACTTGATGTGTCGGTACATGTTTATGTATTGATGGGATCAACAGTGGGATGTGCCATTCTCATTGACATACGAATGAGCCAGATCCCTAACATACTTCCTATGATCTTAAACCTAACTGAAGGATAAGGGGCACACACAGATTGACCGCACTTTGATTTACCATGGTGGCGAGTCTTACATGTACTCTTATACCCGTATTTTGGGTGTTGGCAATTTGTGTGTGGCCTGCTTAGTCTGGACGTTTAGTTAAGCATATCCGTTTCAGGATAGTGACATTCCCTGATGAGCTCACAAGGTTCTTTATGCTAAGTCCTGCAGGCTGAATGATTTGTTCAAGCATAAGAGAAAAGGAGTGAGTGGTACAAATCAGGAAATAAGATATGAATTAGTTGTGGTTAATTGTCATAAACCAAATTAATTAATGAATGTCTAAAACCTTAAATATGTGGATCATGTTAGTTTAATGCAACCCGTTCCTAATAACGTGGTAATAAAGGGGCGAGTCAACATTGTTACCGTGGTGAAGGTTAAAACAATGTTTTATTAATTAATTATGTTCTGGGTTGAACAAGGAAGAATTAATTAATAAAGAGGGCCCACTTTATTATTTGCATTTGATCCCTGGTCTGGCCCACACACTGCTCAAGCCCAGTTAGGGTTAGGGTTTCTCAAAACCCTAACACTATAAATAGTCTCCACCTCTCAGATCAGATGGTAGCCACCATAGTATACAGTTAATATTCACTTAGAATATTGAGAGAGAGGGGCGACTGTTTTGGGCGATCAGAAGGAGTTTTTTCTGATCAAATCCTCCGACTTTCTGATTCAACTTGGTGGATAATCCTTACCAGATTTCCAAGGAGCAAGGGAACAGATCAGAAGATCAGATTTGTAGGAACACAAGAAGGAGTTCTATTCCGCTTCAGATCTAGCTTCATCGTTAATTCTCCGATCTAGATCTGTAGATCAAACGATTGAAGAAAGGTATAATCCTTAATCCATCCTATACAATTAAGTTTGTAGGAGCATGCATAGGATTCGCATGGTTTATTTAGTTGTATTTATTTTGATACCCTAAGACGATCCTGCAAAATAAATAACAACTCACGTTGTTGATTGTAGACTCGAATCCTACAGATTCATCTATATCAGAAGGAGAGATCCAACCGCTCACAGTGCAGCCGGTTACTTGGGATCGTATATAGGAAGTTTGGTTTGAGAATTTTTTAAAACACTAAAACTTCCATATCTTCTGATTTTGAAATTTCTTCTGCACGACACTTTCTATGTTTTTCAGAAGAAACATTAATGGCAGAATCTTCCAACTGCATCAGTTCCCCTGCAGAATCATCCGGACGGCCCAACATGCCCAAAGAGCCTGAACAATTCCAACCGACGTTCACAGGCATCTACAAGACAGAGGATATTGACGAATCCATTTCTTACTATCGCCTAGTTGCCATAGTTCATGGTAAGAAGGCCGGTAAACTCACCTACGAGTAGAGGAGAGCCGCCCAAGTCAAGAAGGATAAGATACTCTATGAGCCACTATTTAGAAAGCACTGGTGTGAAGTATTCATAGGTAAACTGAAGTGAGAGAACATGTTGAAATACCTTTTTGCGGAACCCAAGCAATTTTGTCCACACATAGTCGAAGAATTCTTCGCTCGCACAGTAGTTGATAAAGAAGAGAAGTCCTTCACGAAAAGTGTTTTGGGTTCCAAGATTGTGGTAAGCCGAGAAGTTTTGGAGAAGAAGTATTGACTTTGGAACGATGGTGAAGATGTAGCCAACTATAAAATCAACGATGAAGCCAAAATGGAAAGAAGATGGCTGTGTTGGAAGACAGAAACTTTCAAAAAGCTATGGAAGATAGCTGCACCGCTACGGTCACTTGAAGAGCCAATGAAGAGCTTAGCACAGGTTGTTATAAGGATGTTAGTAGGCGAAGTTGGTTTGCTTTCTGAGCTAAGTGCTAAGAGGTTTGTTGTCATGATGGCGATTGAAGATCAAATTCGTGGAAATTGGGCGAAGTTCATCTACACCAAATGGCTAGCGCATGTCTACAAAACAAGAGTGTGACGAAGGATCACACATTCACTCAAGATGTCGGCTTTGGATTGAAGATAACCCACTTTTTGGAGGGAATCATACAAGAAGGAAGATGATGTCGTGGTGAGGATTTGATCTACTCCGACTATATACCGCCAACCAGAAAACAGTAACCACCAAAGAGTTTCAAAGATCCTTTGATTCTGAAAGGAAAGAGCCACTTCAATCCTCATGATCCATGCTCTGACGAAGAGGATCCCCGATCTCAAAATTATTTTACTAGCGATTTAGCAGAGCTAATAATAAAGCGGCAAATAAAATTATCGAATCATAGGGGAAAGAAGTAACGAAAAACCTCAATTACTAAAACATAGTTTCTCAAAATACTGGTTAGGGAGAATTCAAATTTTTGTTTTGGTTTTTAAACTAATTTTGCGATTTAAAATTCAAACAGGAAAATAAAATAACTTGATGGAAGTAGATATGAGAAGTACAGATTCCAGGGATATCTACCTATCAAGTATTACATGTATGAACCAATTGATTAATTCCCAATTTAATTCCTATTCGTAGTGAAACATAAGAAAAGTATTATGAACTTCTTTGTTAGACAATTCATAAAGTTGACTAATCAATTATCTATCTCTGTTCGGTCTCAAGACTAATTAATTAACACCAAAAATCTACGGATCTATTCCTATAATCTATTATCTTATGTTCAGACAAGAAATAAAATTATATTGTGAAAAATCTTTACATTGAAAACTATTACAGTTACATCTCTAATTCTCGACTAATTAATCCTAGGATGTGGCCAGCATCTCAAGATTATAAATAAGCACAGAATTCACAAACTACGATAGGAAAGGAAAATTAATTCAATTAATCTATCATGCATACATTGATAGTTCGAAATCCTAGAATCTGAGAACGAAGTTAGTTACACATATTCATGAATAAAATCATCAAAGATAAAGAAAAACATGAATTGCATAAAAACCGGGTGTAGATGTCTTCCCACAAATATCTGTCTACAACCATAAAACATAAAACTCTTGGAAATCTTCTAAAATCTTCAACTCTAAAATTCTACACACTTAAAATCGAATTTTACATGGCTTTATATAGTTGTGATAGATGTATCATGTAGTATCTAGGATTAGATATATCTAAATCTTACAATCAGGATCAGATTAGGATTTCCTGGATTCGCGTCGATCGACGGAGAACTCTCGTCGATCGATGCTCATGAAGGACCCGTGTCGATCAACGCAGGATGTTCATCGATCGACATGGACCTGGCCTCCGCTGTCTTGTGGCGATCTCACATCGATCGTCCCTCCGAGCAGCTGCGTCGATCGACATGCCTTTGGCATCGATCGACGCAAGTCTGGAACTCAAGCATCCTTTGATTTCTTCTTTATTTCCGACTCAAAACCTGCATAATTTTTCAATCACGACATTACGAACACAAAAGCCAATTCATGCATAATAAAACATGTAAAACAACTCAAACATCACCCAAATAGTCAAAGAACCCAAAGATAAGTTGGTAAAAATACTAACTTATCAATCCCCACCAAGGAAACGTTGTCATGCCCACTGCAGTTCCGCTTACCGCCGATGAAATTGAAGAAGAGAGGTGAAAAGCAGAAAAGGATGCCCTGTTTATTGAACTTGAAAATTTGGTCGGCATTCATTGTGAAGAGATCATACGGTGTGTAAGAGATCACAGAAGATTGTATAGATCGTTCCACCTAGCGAGAAATAAAAAGTTATCACAGCTGAGATAGTTTCTGGTTTGGCTGTAGGTTTAGGCTGCGGCACACAAGTCCATAAGTGGTTTATCTTGACTACTTTGTGTGACCAGTACATCTCAATGTATTGATAGGATCAATAGTGAGATGAACCATTCTACTTGACATATGAATGAGTAAAGATCTCGGTAACTTGGTCAGATTTAAAGTCTATTGAAAGTTGAGGGGCACACATGGGTTGATTGTTACTTTTACTTGCTATGGTGGACAGTCTTACATGTACTCATAAATCTTCATCTTGGGTGATGGCATTTTGTGTGGGGTTTCCTCAGGCTGGATTTAGATAACTATATCCATTTCAGGATGGTGACATTCCTTGGGAAGCTCACGTGGTTGGTTATGCTTGATGCAGTATTTTTTTATCAAGTAAGATTATCGAACACAGAGACTCAACTCGCTCGTGGGAATGAATAAAAGAGATTGATTCTAAAGCTTCAATATCTAGTTGCGATCAACAAACTTGAAGTTTTCAATTATGAAATTCTAAAATCTTAAAATTTAATACTAATAGCTAAATAAAATTCCACACACCTTAGGAAAGTTAACCAAAGAGAGATAAGTTGAGGTATTTAAGATGGATTGAGAAAATTTGGATAATGTTTGGATTTGTCAAAATAACCATTTCCATTTATTAATTTGGATCAATTCTCTTGTATTATCATTACCCTTAATACCGATGCAATAATAATAGATCAATCTTTATCTCAACCTAGATCTAGGTTTATTAATTCAAATTGACTCCCAAAAGCTCAAGAATTCTAGATCTAGATATCAAATCACTCATCTTCTAAGTGAAGGAATACCCAATTATTGTTGTTTTCTCCTAGAATTTTACCAACCAATCAAGCTATTCAATTGAGGCACATTATCCATACATGGTGATCAAGCATATAAGAGACACAATTTGAATTCATCAAAAATAATCAAATCTTTGGAAATTCAGAAAATTAAATCCAATCATCTGTAGGGTTTGAGTCTAAGATGGACAACACGAGTTGCCATTATGAATTTCTTGCCAAGGATCGTTCTTAGGATACCATGAATAAATTTCAATTAAATAAACCATGCGAACCTATGCATGCTCCCACAAAATTAATTGCAGATGATGGATTAGAGAATACCTTATTTCACCGTTTGATCTACAGATCTAGATCGGAGCCAACAACGATGAAATAGCCTTAGATCTGAGATAGAACGCCGACGATGGACAGTGGTTCCTATAGATCTGATCTTCTGATCTGTTCCCTTGCTCCTTGGAAATCTGGTGAGGATTATCTACCAAGTTGAATCCGAGATCTGGAGGAATCGATCAATTCCTCCCACAGATATCCGCCGCCACTCTCTCTTAATTATACTGAAAACCCCTAGTTTTCACAACTGAATGATCTGATAGAGAGAAGGCCTATATATAGTGTTAGGGTTTTAAGAAACCCTAACTCTAATGGGCTGTGAGCAATTAATGGGCCAGACCAGGGATCAGATGCAAATAATAAAGTGGGCCCTCTTTATTAATTAATCCTTCATTGTTCAACCCAGAACATAATTGATTAATAAAACATTGTTTTAACCTTCACCACGGTAACAATGCTGACTCGCCCCTTTATTACCACGTTATTAGGAACGGGTTGCACCAAACTAACATGATCCACATATTTAAGGTTATAGACATTCATTAATTAATTTGGCTTATGACAATAAGCCACAATTAATTAATCTCTTATTTCCTGAGTGATGACACTCACTCCTTTTCACTTATGCCTGAATTAAATAATTCAACCTGCAGGGTTTAGCATAATGAACCTTATGAGCTCCTCAGGGAATGTCACCATCCTGAAACGGGTATGCTTACCTAAACGTCCAGACTAAGCAGGCCACACACAAATTGCCAACACCCAAAATACGGGTATAAGTGTACATGTAAGACTCGCCACCACGGTAAATCAAAGTGTGGTCAATCTGTGTGTGCCCCTTATCCTTTAGTTAGGTTTAAGATCATAGGAAGTATGTTAGGGATTTGGCTCATTCATATGTCAATGAGAATGTCACATCCCATTGTTGATCACATCAATACATAACTATGTACCGACACATCAAGTAGCTAGGATAAGCCCACTTATGAACCGATGTGCCGCAGCTTAGACCGACAACCTATCCAGGGACCGTCTCAGCTGTGATACTGTTTATATCTCGCTAGGTCAAACGATTCATATGATCCTCTGTGATCTCCTACACACCATATGATCATCCCTATAGGCGAGATAATAGGATATTATGGTTCGTTGTATGTTTGTTTCATCAGATAGCGAGCATTGTTGCAACAACATATATGAAGACCAGTGTACAAAACACTTAATCATATATGCTTTCAGTATATAATCCCAACAATCTCCCACTTATACTTAAAGAATAATACCGTTGCTTTATCAAAGTATTAAGTGTGTCTATACTGTCAATCACTCCCACTGCATTCACGTCACCTCTTGTGACGATTTCTCGTATGATGTGATTCCACACATTCTATGTGTTTTACCACCTTGTGAGTCTTGGGTTCCTTTGAGTTTGTCATTGCACCAACATAATCACAATTCCTTGTGATTTAATTAGGCAAACTCAGAACACACACCTCTAGAGGATGACATCGGAGCTATACTGCTTCTTGCGAAGCTAATGAAGCTGACAAAAACTCAGCTTTCATACCGGAATCCGCAACACACTTTTGTGTTAGATTCCTATAACTCCTCCTCCAAGGCCAACACATAGTTAGAGGTCGATTTCCTTTCCTTATGATCCTCCTGGATATCCGATGCCATTCAACTCACAAGGCTCATTCATTAACCAATAAGCCTATCCAGAGTTGAACTGATATCTATTTAACGTGCTTATAGCATTACAGATATCTGAACTCGTTCATCTGCAATATAGAAAGACAACAATCTTTCTTGCTACGAACGACTCATCACATAATCAATTTAAGCGACTTGAGATACCTGAACATCCTTTTCTTGTGACAACACAAGATTTTAATTCAAAAGGATGTTCTAAGATCTCATAAGTCCTACTTCTGAAACTGTTCGGATAACCATCCTTTATGCCTGACAATATCTCCACACCATTTCCGAATGTGAAAATACCATCTACATAATGTGCAAGGAAAACCACGCTTCCGCTGACACATAACTGGTACATGAAACTCCCTGAAGCTCCCTGAAGTTCATGACCTGAAGCTCCCTGAAGTTCATACTTGAACTATCTTGGCTTCCAGACATGATGTTGCACATAACTTATCTTGTTGTTGCATATAGATGTCGACACCATTTATCAAGGTACCCGTTTATAAAATACGGATGACATCATCTATCTTCCAGATATTTAGACTCATACGTGCTGTTATGGATAAAAGAATTCGAATGGGTTTAACAGTTGCAACCAGTGAGAATGTCCAGTTGTGAAACATACCTTATTCACTAACCTAGATATTCGAATATACTAGGTTACCATTCGAGCATTTCTTTCCTTGTATATCAATCAGTTACTTATAGCTGGAAAGCTATTTGGCAATCACTGATCCCGATACACGACCATAACCTTTACTGATTCATTTCTAAATCCATGACTTGACGTCATTAAGCCGCATCATTTGTCTTAAAAGCTTCGTTGTGCTTTAAGGGATGAGTACGATGTTGTTCGTTAAGCTGGGAACAAGTCCAGAGACTGTTTCCACGAACCAGTACCATTAAGCCTGTTAAGGCAACCTCCCACTGCAACGATGCTCCTTTTACGTTGTCAGTTAATGGTGAATAAATTTGTGGTTTAACACCGTACACAGGTGACCGTGCAATTGGTACCATACCTTCCAAGGTATGCTCAATATGCCACGGGATATTTCCTGATGAATTTGAATTGTCTTCTCTAAAAAGTTAGAGAACAATCTAATATTTGGATTCATGGTTTCATCGTTTACAACTTGCTTGTATCTAGAATTCACAAAGCAACCATCTTCTTAGTTTACCTGGAATAGCCCACAAAGCAGTATTAGCTTAAACCTTTCTTCAAACCAATCAGTTTCCTATATCAGCTTAACAGCCGAATTACCCATCATTGCTCTTTTGACATAGTCAATGTCTGCTAGGGTATTTGGAACTAATTTAGAAGACATTAGATTAAGCAAACACACAACTGCTTTTGGCGCTATTCCCAAAAACGAAAATTTGGCAAAGCTGGCATAACTTATAAACTTTTAAAGAATCTTATTTCGTTTTACTTACACTATCCCAATCAAGGAATAATATGTGTAGTTAACTGGGATGCAATCCCTTTGCTCTGTCAGATACTATAAAACCCCATCACTTAAGATATACCATTATGAATGAACCATAATGTTTTTACGGTCTTGTTTTTACGGTCTTGTTTTACTTATTCTCCACCTTAGTCTTGAACGCTCTTGATTAAAGCAAGAGACTAAGACTTGTAGTGAATTAGATAAACATATCCAAATCTTAAATGATTACAGTATCAATGCCTGTTAAGGCAACTGCGGAAGTAGACTAAAACCAGCAAATCAGAGCAAACACGATAGATATACTCGCCTATTAAAAGGCCTTGGTTAACATCTTATACCTCTAAGTAGTTGTCATAAGTATCATTCTTAGGAATACCTGGATTGAATCCATAATTCCTTGAATTACTTAAAACTACTTAGACTGATGTAACCTATCTCTATAGAGATTCTTTAAAGTATACCTTAGTACACAGATAGTTTATGTAATCAAGTAATGAAGAGATAGTCATCTATAATAGAAAACACTGTTATTCATTCATGATAGAAAAAACTCTATCGAATAACTGATAATCTATAACAATAGATTAAAAATGTTTATCAAAACAAAACCAATATCTCTTCAGAATTTTAACATAAACTTAAAGCAAATAACTCCAACAGCTTGAAAATGATCTCTAGCATCTTCCTTGGAGTTGGTAATCCCGTCATCCTCAAGCATCATCAGCTTGATTCCCTGCATAGTGCAGCCAAAACATAATTAGTACTCACAGTAACCACCACTCACAAGGAGTAGAAAACTTATACTAAACATGTAAATGATGACGTACCTTGTCCATTGGTGTTAACACTTGGACAATTTGCTTTCTTGTTCTTATTCCTAGCCGTTCTCTTAGGTTTTGCTCATTTAAGAGCAGCAGACCAGCTACCGGAAGAAACAAAAATTGCTTTCTCGGGTTCCATCAGGGACTGTGCTGCCATCAAGTCACTGAGTAACTCATTAAGAGTATACTCCTTCTTGTTCATCACAGCATTCAACCTGAAGTTTTCAAAGGACTTGGGAAGAGAGTTTAGTATGATATCGACTTGGGCTTCCGCATCAATACCACCACCATGCAACGTTAGTTCATCCATGAGGTGAGTCATGGCAACCACGTGCTCTCTCATTGAACTGCCTTCAGACATTTTCTTACTCACAATCTCCTTCATGAGATTGAATCTGACAGTTCTGTCCGTCTCCCCATAAGTCACTGTTAGATTATCCATAATCTCACAGGCCTTAACATAATGCTGATGCTGCAGCTGCAGTACCTTACTCATAGTGGTCATCATGTAGCATTTCACTACATTATTAGACTTGATCCACTTATTATAAGACTGCTGCCGCTCGGCAGTAGCATCAGCAGCTGGGACTGGCGGACAAGGATCAGTAAGGACAAACTTGTGTTCTTCCGCAACAAGGATATAATCCAAATTACGTTTCCATTCAAGGAAATTCGGACCATTGAGAGGATTTTGAGCGAGGATATTATTGACATTGTTCATAGACACATCTGACAACAAATAAGCAAATTAAAGTAAGCACATACTTCGAACAATTGAAACAAATTTGCATAGTAACCTTTAGATAAAAACAATACAATTTGTTTCCTCCAATTGCCCAAGCTAATTCACTGCAAGCTGCCCCAGCAGACGTTTACAACAAACGCTCAACCAGACCAAAATGGTCCTTTAATTTCTTAACATGCCAGGTATCTTAAGCAAAAGAAATTAATATTGGTGATCTCAAAACCATGTTCACCTATCCGGAGCAGGGACATCTTAAAAGAGTTATACTCCAGGCAACATCTAAGCCAAAGTAACCACAAGCCTAACTCGGGATGATAAAAGGCGATTTAGCATACGTACTCGACCCATACCGCATGCACTTTACATCCTTTGTTATCCCACTTAGATTAATCTTAGAGACCAGTGAAAGTTGTCTCAATGCAAGAACGTCTGCCCCAGCAGACGTTTGCTCAGAGGCTCCCACTTCTCATCTTAAAATAAGTGTTTTATTTGGAAACCTCATCGCATTGGAACTGGTGAGAGACCTCTAACGCAAGCTGCCCAAGCAGACGTTTACGTTTCGAGATGCCCCACTTCCAATGAAAGGTCGTATTTGTGGAGGTCTAATGATTTTGATTAGAAAAGAACCAAAATCCAGCTTAGTATTTTTTAATTCTAAAGGTTTCATGCGCACACATTATTTTATGTTGCCATAAATTATGTCACACCCAAAATTCCATCATAAATTAATATGATCAAGGAATTTATAGACACAATTTAAAACATGAAATAAATCACATAAGACATGCTCAAAAATTAAATTGCAACATGCTTATAACAGTAAATAATTAAAGCAAATAATCATGCTTCCTATTATTTACTAGTGCGCAAATAATAAATCACATCATTACAAGAATAAATAAATAAACAAATAAATTCTCGTGGCCCCTCAGATGCGATTACAACTGAAAAATAATTAAATCTAACTATTACAAGATTTAATTCCAATACAGATCTTCAAACTGGGCCTCCGTTGGACTTGAAATCTTATTTGAACTGATTTAACAACAATTGGGCTTCAAATTAGGGTTTCTGGCCCAAACTGCAACCAAACCCTGATTTTCAGACTTGCAAGCCGCCTCCGGGCTGAGAAGTCCGATTTCCGGCCCGGGCAGCCAAACCCTAGGGTTTCAGCAAACCCTAGCCGCCACCCCTGCAGCAAGTCGCCTTTTCTGTTCTTCGTTCTTCAATTCTCGTTCTTCCGGATCACAATTTTACAAATTTGAATAAAATAAAATACAAATATTACAGATCTACAATCTATTACAATTTATGCCTATCAAATCTAACCACGGATTTTCTCGTGGTGAAAAACAGATCCAAAATGAGAAGGCCACGAGAACAAAAACATCCACGACAATTTAAATCTATCCATGAACATACATATTTATTTAATTTCAATCTATCCAAGATAGAGCCTAAGAACATGAACCTGGCACTGATACCAATTGTAGCGTTTGAGTCTACGATGGACAACACGAGTTGCCATTATGAATTTCTTGCCAAGGATCGTTCTTAGGATACAAGGAATAAATTTTAATTAAAATAACCTGCGAACCTATGCATGCTCCTACAAAATTAATTGCAGATGATGGATTAGAGAATACCTGATTTCACCATTTGATCTACAGATCTAGATCGGAGCCAACAATGATGAAATAGCCTTAGATCTGAGATAGAACGCCGGCGATGGACAACGGTTCCTACAGATCTGATCTTCTGATCTTTTCCCTTGCTCCTTGGAAATCTGGTGAGGATTATCTACCAAGTTGAATCCGAGATCTGGAGGAATCGATCAATTCCTCCCACAGATAGCCGCCACCACTCTCTCTCAATTATACTGAAAAACCCTAGTTTTCACAACTGAATGATCTAATAGAGAGAAGGCCTATATATAGTGTTAGGGTTTTGAGAAACCCTAACCCTAATGGGCTGTGAACAATTAATGGGCCAGACCAGGAATCAGATGCAAATAATAAAGTGGGCCCTCTTTATTAATTAATCCTTCCTTGTTCAACCTAGAACATTATTAATTAATAAAACATTGTTTTAACCTTCACAACGGTAACAATGCTGACTCGCCCCTTTATTACCACGTTATTAGGAACGGGTTGCACCAAACTAACATGATCCACATATTTAAGGTTAAAGACATTCATTAATTAATTTGGCTTATGACAATCAGCCACAATTAATTAATCTCTTATTTCCTGAGTAATGTCACTCACTCCTTTTCACTTATGCCTGAATTAAATAATTCAACCTGCAGGGTTTAGCATAATGAACCTTGTGAGCTCCTTAGGGAATGTCACCATCCTGAAACGGATATGCTTACCTAAACGTCCAGACTAAGCAGGCCACACACAAATTGCCAACACCCAAAATACGGGTATAAGAGTACATGTAAGACTCGCCACCATGGTAAATCAAAGTGTGGTCAATCTGTGTGTGCCCCTTATCCTTCAGTTAGGTTTAAGATCATAGGAAGTATGTTAGGGATCTGGCTCATTCATATGTCAATGAGAATGACACATCCCACTGTTGATCCCATCAATACATAACTATGTACCGACACATCAAGTAGCTAGGATAAGCCCACTTATGTACCGATGTGACGTAGCTTAGACCGACAGCCAATCCAGGGACCGTCTCTGCTGTGATACTGTTTATATCTCGCTAGGTCAAACGATTCTTATGATCCTCTGTGATCTCCTACACACCATATGATCATCCCTATAGGCGAGATAATAGGATATTATGGTTCGTTGTATGTTTGTTTCATCAGATAGCGAGGAACATAGAAAGAGCAAGGAACAAGAAATCTTAGGAATTAGATGATGGATCTTCGATTCCATGATGTTTCCTCTCCTCGATCCTTGGTTTTTCACCCTTGGACTGCCCTTCTTTTCCTTTTCTCCATTCTCCTTCGTTCCCCAATGTTATATAAAGTCTAACCCTTCTAATTGTGATTTCCCTTGCTTTTATAGCCAAAATTCCCGCTTCGGTCTCGAGTGGAATGGTTTCATCCCAAATTGGATGGTATTCTTTAAAAGCTCAATGAATTTGGCCTGTCTAGAGTGGGATGACCACTGCTGCCCAAAATTCTCGCCAAATTTTCGAATTCCAAAAGGGATGTTGTCTCCCGAACTGCGGTCCCGAACGAAACCATTGCGTCCCCTACGAGATGATGGTCCCGAAAGGGATGATTCTGTCCCACTCGGGATGGTTCCTATTCTTGACCAACTTTTGCTTGAAAGCCCGAATTTCTTGCTCGTTTCATGCCCTGCACACTCAAAAACCTCTCTAACACCATGTGAAGGTAAAATTGACCAAAACAAGAGATATGGCTGTGATTTGTGCACCTAATTCACATCCAATCATGCAATTAAACACAATAAAACAACAAAAATTACACACATATCAAACCCCCCAAACATAAGCCTTTGATTGTCTTCAATCAAAAACAATAAACAAGATTTTCATTCACTTGGTGCAATGCTTCATAGCTCATCACAATCAGTCAAAGCATATTTTGATTTCAAAAATTTTTTAATACGAAGAACTCAACCTTACCGACATGTGACATATAAAAGTGTTACACTCACACTCAGCTGTGTAGGATTAATTTTCTTTCTCTCCAGCACAAGTGTGCAAGCTTCATTCGTATTGTTAATCTCAGCCACACTTGTTCACATCACCACATCATCCTAGAATTCGATAGGACTTCAATCTGGTTGTAACGTGGCTTACTAGGTTTAGGGTTTAGGGTTTAAGGTTCAGGTAGGGTGTTTTCCCTTATCAAAATTCCCAATTCAATATTTACAATCCACTCACATTCTTTCAATTCTAAACTCTCAATTTTTTTCTTTTCAATTTTGCATCCTAACCTCAAAATTTTTCCTAACATTATTCGAACAAATTATGGCTTAACTTGGCTCCAAAACAATGGTTAGCATAATATATTTCTACCTTATTCTCCAAATCATGTAAGGTTAGTTCAAAGAAAGGATGGTCTAACATCATTTCCTAGATCAATGTGGTTTGTTAAACAATGTGATATCGACAGACTTTACTTATTCCACTTGTGCCTCGCCTCTCACAACCAAACCAGGCTCAATTCTCACAAATTTTAAGGTATTGAGTTCTAAGCATAAATGTAACATGAAGTCAAACTCAAAATTTGTTCAACCTACACATGCATCAACATCAATTGACTGCGCCCTATCATAAGCTCAAATGAAATCAAATCATGATCATGCTTCATCACAAATCCAATCTCAGACTTTAGTTTTTTGTTTTAAAGAACACTTCACTGACAAGCATCTAATTCACAAATATATCATTTAACTCATGCTAGTGTAAGAATTAAGTGTTAAAAACTTGTGTACCCCAATTACGATGGTTTTAAGAGCACGAATCACAAAAATTTCAGCATGGTTCCGTCTGTTCAAGCTCTATCGACCTGCTCAACATCACCACAGAGAAACAACCTTTCAAAACAAAATTTTCCTCCAAATAAAAATGTTTTCATCAGAAACTTCAAGTCATACTTTAATGCAACCAATTCGAGAACTAAATTAACCAAACATAAACATAAACTAAACATTAACATAAACTAAATAAACAATAGAATGTAGAGTAAATTGGCGTGCATCCCAACCCCCCAAATTTAGTCCAAAGCAAGACTAAGTTTGAAAAGATAAAAAGACGGTCACCACTGCTGATTAGGACCCGGAGGATCCTCATGTAGCCAACGACGCCGATAATAGGCCGGAAGGTGATTCTATAAATCATGCACCTCATCCTGCACTCCAGTCAAACGAGAGTCCACCTTATTAAAACGACACTCAAACCACACCCTCTGTTGGACCATATATGCTCGGATAGCCGTCACATCAGTCCCGAAACTAATCATCCTCATATCCAAACGAGCCATAGACGTTGTCACTCCTCTCATCATATCAAGCATATCAGTCTGCCACATAGCAGATCCCCCGAATGATGATGCACCTGCTCCCTGATCACTTAACTAGTCCTCCTCCATGTCATCGCCTTCATGTTCTTCAATCACCATATTCAGAACCTCATACCTTGCAAAATTCCTTTCACGGCCCTTCTTGTACCAAAGCTCTCGATGCTGAGGAGTGTCCAACAATCAATTCTCCTTATTGCTATGATTCGAGATATGCGTAGCATCGGAGTTGGGAAGCCGCATCCACACATCATCCACAACCTTATAAAAATAAACACCCTGTCTGGAAGTAGTAATGTATTTTGCCAAAGTAAGGGCCGGCAAATCAACACTCCAGCTGGCACCTGCTCCCCTATTCGGTAGATCCCAAAATGATCGAGAATCGATGTTATCATTCCACCACAATAAATGTTACTCCAGCTCTGAGATGGCACTCGGCTCCAATTGTCCATAGCCATAGCAGCCATGGGGAAAGATTTCCCGGAGAGCATAGAAAACAGCATGAATAATTCAGCGATGGTGACATTATTCGACTCATGCCGTCCCAATACTGAATTTGATACTACCTCCGTCCCGCTTAAATAGGCCTTTTTCATTTTGATACATTAATTTTGGAGCTAGTATTTAGTAGCTAATTGTGGTTAATAATAAAATTGGCAATCGTAATTAACTTGTTTAAGTCTTAAATAAGTTAATTAAAATTGCCAATTTTATTATTAATCTCAATTAGCTACTAAATACTAGCTCCGAAATTAATGTATCAAAATGAAAAGGGCCTATTTAAGCGGGACGGCGGGAGTACTATCTTGTGAACATATCTGAGGACGGGACTCCAGATTAAAGACCCTTCACGAATTTCATTTTCATAATACCGTGAACAACCTCTCCAGATATCTCCATCCAAAACTCCTTTGCATAGAAATCATCCGGTGCATAACACGAGCCTTCCGCAGAACCGTATATAGCATCCTACTCTGCACGTTTAAGGGAATAATTGCCTCCCCCAATCTTAAAGCTTACTTTAGTCGGCCAGTTGCCTGAACTTCTATCAATAGATGTCGATGCCAAAAATACCTTTGTTTGATCCGTATACGCTGGCCACTTTTCAGTCCGCAGTTTATCCCAACCAATCACATGAAACATCGCTTCAACATCCTCGTTTAATCCCAAATAAATAAGAGTCGCAGAACAAGGATATGTTAGACTACAAACATCTAATTTGTTAAGTGACAGTAAAGCCTTAAATTCAGCATCATCGAAATTAGTTGGGCGTGATACACGGACGGATCGTGGCGTCATAACAACTGCAAAACACAACAAACTCCAATCATTATTTGAGACAAAACCATTTAACTAACAACAACCAAGCAAAAATAACCTTACAACACTTCAAAAATTTTCCAAAGAATTACAACAAAAACATTCTTGAAAAGAAAATACACCAATTTAAGCAAATTTCAACAATGTATGCCCAAAAATTTCACATTATATCCACAAGTCAAACCCAAACCTAGTGCTAGGCATTTAATCATACACCATGTAGGCATATCCAATTTAAGCACAAAATTGAATCCAAAGCATTCAAAATCTCCAAATTCCTCCATACAATCCCCCAAAATCGTTCAAATGAAACCAATGCCAACAAATCCTTCAAAGAATACACATAATAAGAACATTCATAACATCAAACACAACCCCCAAACTTAAAATCGTTCAAATGAGTGCAAAATTGGATAGCCCACATCCAAAGATTTTCAACTAATATCTCAACAAAATTAACCAAGAATCCTCCATAAAATGAATATTGGAAGCAATGTAAGATGAAATGAAATTGGAAGAGGTAAAAGAGGTACCGTTCGGGAGGAGAAATGTCACGAATGATGTTCTGCCTAGCGAGTTTTTTTTAAAACGCACGCAGGGTCCCGAACAGAACCTGCCCTGTCCTGTTCGGAATGGTCGAACCGGCCGGTTTTTTTTGCTTGAAACAAATCGGTCCCAAACGGGACACAAGCATCCCATTCAGGATACGTCAATTTTTACGTCTTTTGTATTTTTTTTGTTTTTTTGGTTTTTTTAATTCTTTATATAGGTAGAAAATGTAAATACCAAGCACGAACCTGCAAAAACTAACTCCCCGAAACTCGTCCTAATACTAAAAACATTGAAGTACTAACATATAACAATTAAGTGTACATGAGTTGCCTCCCAAGAAGCGCTTCATCTATCGTCGGGAGCTCGACAAACTTACCATTCTTACCATTATGTAAGTGAAATTTTGCTTACAAGCCGAATAAACTTGGGAGTCAGAAATCTCATGACACGGTGCCCATTCACCTTATATTGATGTCCATCCTCAGTCTCAAGTTCCAGCGTACCATTCTCGAACACCTCATGCACCTTGTATGGAGCTGCCTAACAAGAACAAAATTTACACGAAAATAATTTTAACCGAGAATTAAACACAAGAACCATATCACCTGTATAAAACTCTTTCACCCGGATATTCTTATCATGGAATCGTTTGGCCCTCTCTTTGTAGATTCTCGTGCTCATATGCTTCTTGTCGCCATTCTTCCAACTCATTCAACTTGTTCACCCGATCCCCCTGTGCCTTCAGAAAATCAAAATTCAAAGTTTTAATCGCCCAAAATGCCTTGTGCTCAACTTCAATCGGAAGAAGGCAGGATTTGCCAAAAACCAGCTGATACGGGGACATTCCAATCGGTGTTTTGAAAGTTTTTTGATAGGCCCACAATGCCTCATCAAGTCGCTGGCTCCAATCCTTTCGAGTCAACACCGTCTTTTCCAACACCTGCTTGATCTCCCGATTGGCCAATTATGCTTGGCCATGAGCTTGTGGGTGATAAGCAGTTGTAACTCATTTCCGTACTCCGTACCTTGCCATGAGCTTGATACATAAATGACTGCCTCCATCGCTCACAAACGCCCTGAGAATGCCAAATCGAGATACTAAAGCCTACAAAAACTTCAACACAACTTGAGAATCATTAGTAACAGTTGCTATGGCCTCGACCCAGCAAGACACATAGTCCACAGCCAAAAGAATGAACTTATAACCAAAAGATTGTGGAAATGGACCCATAAAGTCAATGCCCCAAACATCGAATATGTCGACTTCAATGAAAATCTTATAAGGCATCTCCTCCCTTCGGGTTATATTCCCCATTCGTTGGCATCTATCACATATCTTTACCATAGCAATACAATCTTTGAACACAAAAGGCCAATAAAAACCACAAGCAAGTAACTTCAACGCAGTTCGGTTTGCACCAAAGTGGCTCCCACGTACCGACATATGGCACTCTTCGATAATCTTTCTCCATTCGCTTTGATGAACACACATGTGAATCATACCATCAGCACACCTACGAAACATATGCTGTTCTTCCCTGTAGTAGAACCTGGCCTCCTTAAGAAATTTCTTTCGCTGATAAGGTTCTAAATCCGGAGGCAACACACCTGCAACCAAATAATTGCAAAAATCTGCATACAAAGGCATACTAGCAACTTCCACACTGAAAATATTCTCATCAGGAAAATCCTCTCTAATTTACGCACCCTGATCATCCCCATCAACTGGATTCTCTAACCTAGATAGATGATCTGCTATCACATTTTCACAACATTTTCTATCTCAAATTTCCATGTCAAATTCTTGCAAAAGCATAATCCATCTAATCAACCTAGGTTTCGAATCAGTTTTAGCAAACAAATACTTAATCGCAGACTGATCAGTATAAACCATAGACTTTGCTCCTACAAAATAAGCACGAAACTTATCATAAGCAAAAACAACAGCCAGTAATTCTTTCTCAGTCACAGTGTAATTCAATTGAGCAGGATTCAACATTTTGCTAGCATAAGCAATAACTCTAAAAATCTTATCTTTAATATGTCCAAAAGCTACCCCCAAAGCAGCATCGCTAGCATCACACATCAACACAAAATCCTGATTCCAATCTGGTGTCACTAACACTGGGGCTGTCACTAAAGCTTTCTTCAAAATCTCAAGTGCTTTCACATAATCGTCACTAAAGTCAAAAGGTATGTCCTTCTCTAGCAACTTACACAAAGGTTTAGTTATCTTGGAAAAATCTTGAATGAATCTCCTATAAAACCCAGCATGTCCCAAGAAACTCCTAACCCCTTTTATTGTCTTAGGCATAGGAAGTTGTTCATTTGCTACAACCTTAGCCTTGTCTACTTCTATCCCCGCGCTAGAGACCTTGTAACCCAAGACTATACCCTCTCTAACCATGAAATGACATTTTTCCCAATTCAACACCAGGTTAGTTTCCTCATATCTTTGCAAAACATTCTTAAAATTTTCTAAACAATCATCAAATGACACACCAAACACAGAAAAATCGTCCATAAAAATTTCCAGTATGTTCTCAATAAAACCATGAAAAATGGACACCATACACCTTTGAAATGTCGTCGGTGCGTTGCACAACCCAAAGGGCATCCTCCGGTAGGCAAAAATCAAATCCCATAAGGACAAGTGAAAGATGTCTTCTGCTGGTCTCAGGTGCCACCACAATCTGATTGTAGCCGGAGTACCCATCAAGGAAACAGTAATGACATTTACCTGCAAGACGATCAAGCATTTGATCAATAAAGGGTAAAGGAAAATGTTCTTTTAGAGTTGCATTATTTAAAGCCCTGTAATCAATGCAAAAATGTCATCCAGTAGTCGGTCTCTCAATCACTTCTTCACCGTTTGGCTTGATAACTTTCTCAAACCCCTTTCTTCGGAACCATGTGAGTCGCACTGACCCACTCACTATAACTAGGGGCGTAGATAATGTTGTTAACCAGCACCTTCAAAACTTCCTTTTTCACCACTTCTTGGATCTTCAGATTGAGTCTCCTTTGTGGTTGTCTCTTCGGTTTGCTCCCTTCTTCAAGGATGATCTTATGCATGACTATTGACGGACTAATCCCCTTTTTGTCGAAAACCTTCCAACCTATAGCCGATCTATGCATTATCAGGACCCTTGAAAGCTTTTCAACCTCCACCATAGACAACTTCGAGGCAACAATGTGGTGATAGGTGTCATTCTCCCCAAGGAACACATATCGGAGGGTGTCTGGCAATTTTTTTATCTCCACCACAGGAGCTTTATTCTTGATCTTTTCCCTTTTTAATTTTGCTTCATGTTCCTCCTCTTTCATCCTCAACTCCAAAAACTTGACATCCTGCTTGGGTTTGACATCCGGCGCATTATCCAAAGCATTCACCATTTCTAATAACTCATCACAAACCTCATAGAGCTCATCAAAACCAGTATTAGAGTTTAAAGAATCATGAATGACTTCTTCTAATGCATCTTTCTTCACATCAACTAATAACAAAGGAGTAGAATTACCTTGATCTTATTGCACTCTTTATAGCTTCCTTCATGATTCTTCATCGCATCAGAAATAGAAAATGAGATTTCCTGAACATTGAAACGGAGAGTCAGTTCTCCCGTCCTCACATCAATCAATGCTCCTCCAGTGGCCAAGAATGGTCTCCCCCGGTATCAACGGCACATTCTTGTCTTCTTCCATATCAAGGACAACGAAATCTGTAGGGATGATAAAGTCATTAACTTTCACCAACATATCTTCCACAATACCTTTCGTGTATGAGACAGAGAAATCCGCCATTTGGAGAGTGATAGTTGTTGGTTTGATCTCCCCGATTTGTAATCTCTTGAAAATAGAAAGCGACATCAAATTGATGCTCGCACCCGAGTCACATAGAGCATGGCCAAATTCCAGTCCATCAATGACACGTGAAATTGTAAAGCTCCCGGCATCTTGCCTCTTGAAAGGCATTTTCTCTTGGATCACCGCACTACACTGTTTAAATAAATTCACGGGTTCGAACTCCCCAAACTTCCTTTTCTGTGTCACTAATTCCTTCAAAAATTTGGTGTACCCTGGAATGTCCTGTAATACCTTCAACAGCGGCAAATTGATGTGCACCTTGCTCAGATGATCCAGAAACCTTGCAAACTGCTTGCTCAATATATTCCTTGCAAATCTCTACGGAAAGGGTAAATTGCTCCCTTTGGAAATTTACTCGGATGTGCTCCCCTTTTGTGTTTTGACTAGTAGGGGAGGCACTTCCACTTCAATCTCCTCCTCTTCTGCTTCTTTCCTTACCCAACATGGGGCTAGGGGGTTCCTCATAAGACCCACTTCTCGTGGTTATAGCACTGCAATTCTTCTTCAGATTGGCTTCAGTATCACTGGGAATTTGCCCCTGTTGATGTTTCCCACTCACATGCTTCACTATAGTAGAGATCTGATTCTGCATCTCCATCAGGATGCTGTCGTATTTATCAAATCTCTTCTCAAACACTTCATCTTTTGAACTTTGTGTACTTCTCTCTTGTTGCACATATTGCTTCCTCGAATTATCATTCCCACTCATCTGATTCGATCCTTCTCCTCTCTGCTCAAATCCAGGAGGTGGATTCAAAGCATTGTTTGGATTCCCATATGACAAATTTGGATGGTTTCGGTTATTGGGATGATAAGGTGTATTATCATACTGATAATAAGGCCTTGGGTAGTTCCCAAGGCCACCTCTGTCAACAAAATTGACATCATCAATAGGTTGAGCCTCCGTCTGCCCCATTTTGCAGCTTTGAATAGAAGATGAGTTTCCTCCCCTGGTTGAACTCCCCATTCATTGTTGTTGCTGTTGAGCTCTATCTAAAAGAAGTAAATTCATTTTTGTTTCCATCGAAGCCATTTTCTCCTTCATATCATCCTGATCCTTTGTTGCAGCAATGCTCTTCACCACCCGGTAATCTCTCCTTTCCTTAGGCCATTTTTAACTGTTTTCCGCCAACTTTTTAATGGCCCTCATGGCCTCTTCTTCCTCCATATCAAGAATATCTCCTCCACCAATATTATCCAGCCGCAATTGTGTGTCATTATCTACCCCAGCATTGAATTGGCAGATTATCTGAGCATTAGACATCCCATGTTTTGGACATCTCCTCAACAACTCCAAAAATCTATCCATGCCTCGTAGAGTGGCTCATCATATTGCTGGCTGAATGACTGAATTTCTGCTTTCCTCTTTAGTGTCAATCCTTGTGGAAAATACTTTAACAGAGATTTCTCCTTCAAATCCTCCCAAGTTCGGATTTCAGTTTTGTTCGCACCGACCAACCAAACCTTAACCTCATCCTTCAAAGAAAATGTGAACAGATACATCCTTATTTGTCTTGAGGGACTTGGTTGATTTTGATCATATTCGCTACCTCTGTATGATGTGAGCATTAGGATCTTCACCTGGCTTACCCCCAAACTGGTTCTTTTGTACCATTTGAGCAAGCAGGGGTTTGATCTCAAAATGAGTAGCATCAGTATGAACATTAAATCCAGCATTTGGTTCTCCTCTTTGTGATCGGAACAAATTTTGAAGAGGATTCCTCCTTTCTTCCCTCGGATTATGTTCTTTTGTATTGTTGACTTGAGTTCTAACTTCTTCCAACTGTCTCTGCAGATTCTCTATCATGTGCCTATCATTCATCTGTTCCCCTTCTGCCATATCTTCGTTCTCTTTTTCCTCTAATATAAGTTCTAATCTTCTCATTACCCTGGATCGAGTAATCATACACGAACTGCACCAATGAACAATTGAATTAAATAAACAATATAATAAAATCTAGACTACCAAGCTTTAGATTCCGTGATGTTTCCTCTCCTCGATCCTTGGTTTTTCACTCTTGTACTGCCCTTCTTTGCCTTTTCTCCAGTCTCATTCGTTCCCCAAAGTTATATAAAGTCTAACCCTTATAATTGTGATTTCCCGTGCTTTAATAGCTGAAATTCCCACTTCGGTCCCGAGTGGAATGGTTTCATCGCGAATGGGATGGTATTCTTTAAAAGCTCACAGAATTTGGCCCATCCCAAGTGGGATGACTTGTCCCGAGTGGGATGACTCTACTGCCCAAAATTCTCGCCAAATTTCAGAATTCAGAATGGGATGCTGTCTCCCGAACTGCAGTCCCAAATGGAACCATTGCGTCCCGCACGGGATGATGGTCCCAAATGGGATGATTCTGTCCCACTCGGGATGGTTCCTGTTCTTGACCAACTTTTGCTCGAAAACTCAGATTTCTTGCTCGTTTCATGCCCTGCACAATCAAACACCTCTCAAACACCAAGTGAAGGTAAAATTGACCAAATGAAGAGATATGTGTGTGATTTGTGCACCTAATTCACATCCAATCATGCAATTATACACTATAAAACAACACAAATTACACACGTATCAATGCTAAGTCCTGCTGGCAGAATCATTGATTCAAGCATAAGCGATAAGGATTGAGTGGTAAGACTCAGGAATAATAAGAGATCAATTAATTACAGCTAATTGTCGTACGGTGAATTTATTAATGAATGTCTGAAACCTTAAATATGGGGATTAACCAAGTCAATGCAACCATTTCCTAATAACATGGTAATAAAGGGGTAGGTCAACATTAATTCTCTTGTGGCATAAATTAATGTTCATAAATTAACTATGTTCTGGGTTGAACATAGAATTAATTAATAGGAGGGCTACTTTATTATTTGCATTTGATCCTTGGTCTGACCCAACATTGCTCATAGCCCATTAGGGTTTATTAAACCCAAATACCCCATTCTCCAGATCCATATAAATAGATAAATCTCTCATTTTCCCACATAAGTTTTAAAGTTTCAAATTAGAAACCCAAGAGAGGATTGAGAGAGTGGGCGGCTGTAGATCCGGTAGCGTATCCTCACCAGAATTCCGGATCGAGCAAGGGAACAGATCAGAAGATCAAATCTGTAGGAACACCATCAACGATCTACCGCCATATTCAATCCGCAGGAGTTTAGGTATTCCAAGAATCCATCTATTGAAATTAATTTTGTAGGAGCATGCTTAGGTTTCCCTGATTTATATAATTTATATTTATTTTTGATATCCTAAGAACGATCCTTGGCATATAAAAGTGGCAATTTGCGTTGTTTTTTGTAGACTCGAATCCTAAATTGATATCAGAGCCAGGTTCTAGTTCTTAGGCTCTATCCTGAATAAATTGTGATTAAATAAATATGTATGTTCATGGATGAATTTATAATTCTTGTGGATGTTTTTGTTCTAGAGGCCTTCTCATTTTTTGGTTTTCAT
>JAPKLW010001744.1:105040-156086 GCA_026898455.1 Plectranthus barbatus | reverse complement strand
AATCAATTATTGTTTTCAGATATGTCTATGAATAATGTCATAAATATCTTGGCACAAAATCAATTAACTGGTCCGAATTTCCTGGAATGGAAGCGCAACTTGGATTATATCCTAGTTGCAGAGGAACATAAATATGTTCTTAACACTCTGTGTCCAACTGTCCCTACTGCTGAGTCAACTGATGTGGAGCGGAACCTCTATGACAAGTGGGTCAAGTCTAATAATGTAGTCAAGTGATACATGATGACCACCATGTCTAAGGTGCTCCAGCAACAACATCAGCACTATGACAAAGCAGCTGAGATTATGGATAGTGTCACAGTTACTTATGGGGAATCAGATAGAGCTGTCAGATTTAAACTCATGAGGGAAATCGTGAGTTGTAAAATGACTGATGGTAGCTCAGTGAGGGAGCACGTTATTTCCATGACTCATCTCATGGATGAACTGACGTTGCATGGACGAGGTATTGCCGGGGAAGCCCAGGTCGATATCATACTCAACTCACTTCCGAAGTCTTTTGAGAACTTTAGGCTGAATGTTGTCATGAGTAAAAGGGAGTAAACTCTCAATGAGTTACTTAGTGATCTCATGGGGGCTGAATCAGTCATGCAACCTAAAAAGGCAGTCTTGGTTTCTTCCGGTAGTCGCCCTGCTTCATCGAAAGGTGCTAAAGGGGTGATTGGAAAGAAGTTCAAGAAGACAGCCTTTGGAAGAAAAAGTTCTGGGAAAAAGAAGACTGTGACACCGGGGAAGAAGGGCAAGTGTTTCCGTTGTGGCAAAACTGGTCACTGGAAGAAGGATTGTCTGACCAAGCGGGTTGGACAAGGTACGTCATTAGCACTTGTAACGGAAACATGTTTAGCATCTGTTTCTACCCATTCGTGGGTAGTGGATACTGGAGCTACTGATCATGTTTGTTACACTTTGCAGGGATTCAGGCCGACAAGGCAGCTGAATGATGACGAGGTGATGATCTCCATGGGTAATGTTGCTCGTGTGTCTGCAGTAGCAGTTGGAGATGTTACATTATGCTTTCAAGACAATGTTTTGATTTTAAGAGATGTTTTGTATGTGCTGGATTTTCGGCAGAACCTTATTTCTGTTTCCAGTTTAATAAATGATGGATTTTCAGTTATTTTTGATAGTCATGTTACTATCAATGGCAATAACGGTGTTATCTGTCGTGGGATACAGAAAGACTCTCTTTATATCATAACTTGTTTGCATAAATCTTTCGTAAATGCTGCATATAACTCATTTAATCATAAGAAGAGAAAGTTTTCATCTTCTGATGAGGATCTTACATATCTATGGAATCTGAGACTAGGTCACATCAATCTAAAGAGGATCATGAGACTCGTGGATGATAGAACGTTGGATTCAATCCAGGTAGTTCCACATCGAGTTTGTGAATCCTGTATAGAGGGAAAGATGACGACCAGGCCTTTAAAGGCAAGTCAGTCTCGAGCAAGTGATGTGTTGGAACTGATCCACTCTGATTTATGTGGACCTATGTCCATGCAAGCTCGTGGAGGATTTAAGTATTTCATCACTTTTATTGACGATTACTCGAGATACGGGTATGTTTACTTACTTCACTATAAGTCTGAATGCTTTGAGAAATTCAAGGAATTCAAGGCGGAAGTAGAGAAGAAGTTAAACAAGACCATTAAGTCATTACGATCTAATCGTGGTGGTGAGTATCTCAGTGACGAGTTCTTACAGTTTTTATCAGAGCATGGGATTACATCCCAATGGACCGCACCAGGCACTCCTCAGCAGAATGGTGTGGCGGAAAGAAGAAATAAGACTCTTCTTGAAATGGTTAGATCTATGATGAGTTATGCGAACTTGCCTGTTTCGTTTTGGGGCCACGCGTTACTAACAGCGGCGTACCTGCTGAACCTGGTACCTTCTAAGTCAGTTCCTAAAACACCCTCGGAACTCTGGCATGGGCTAAAGCCCAGTGTGTCAAAGATAAGAGTGTGGGGCTGTCCAGCATATGTTTTGTCGAAGGAACCTGATAAGTTAGAAGGTAGGTCCAAGCTAATGCTGTTTGTGGGATACCCCAGACAAATGAAGGGTGGTTATTTCTACTGTCCTGAGGATCAGAAGATCATTGTTAGCACCAACGCAAGATTCTTAGAGGACGAGTTTGTGAAAAACCACAAATCCAAAAGTGATATCATTCTCCAAGAAATTGGAGACGATGATGCACTTTCATTGAGAAAACCCCGTGGCAGATTGAGTGTACCTCTCGAAGGTATGGAACCAATCGCACGGTCTCCAGTGCAAGGATTTGATCCACAAGTAACTGCACCAACTGTTGACGCAGTACCAGTGCTCCGTCGTAGTGGGAGGGTACCTCACCAACCCGAGTGGTATATGTTCGTGGGAGAGTCTTTGGACTTGATCCCAGAAGACGGACTAGATGATACCGACCCATGGACATACGACGAAGCAGTAAATGACAAAGATGCTGAAAAATGGCATAAAGCCATGGATTCAGAAATTGAATCAATTACCTCTATGGATGTATACCAGAAGTCTGCGCTACCAGATGGCTTTCGGGCCATATGTTGCAAATGGGTTGACAAACGGAAGAAAGGTTCGAAAGGAGAGATAACGACCTTTAAAGCCAGGTTGGTGGTGAAGGGTTATAGTCAAAAGGAGGGCATTGACTATGACGAGACCTTCTCACCGGTAGCCATGCTCAAATCCATTCGAATTCTTCTATCCATAGCAGCACATATGGACCTAGAAATCTGGCAGATGGATGTCAAAACCGCATTTTTAAACGGGTACCTTGAGGAAGGTCGTGACATCTATATGCAGCAGCCAGAGGGTTATGTGAAGGATGGTGAAGAGCATCTTGTCTGGAAGCTAAAGAAGTACTTGTATGGACTTAAACAAGCTTCACGGTCATGGAACATACGTTTCGATGATGTGATTAATTCCTATGGATTTTCACAATGCGAAACCGAAAGTTGTGTGTACCGATTATACGTCAGCGGAAGCGTGGTATTCCTTGCACTTTATGTAGATGAAATTCTTCTATTCGGCAACGATGTGAAGGTGTTGTCAGACATAAAGAGATGGTTATCCGAACAGTTTCAAATGAAGGACCTAGGAGACGCTGGATACTGAAGGGTTTCGTGAACTGAATCACGAAGTCCGTTTACCAAGGATCGTTAATTGGAATATCAAAAATAAATTGCTATGCCTATGAACAATCCTAGCATGCTCCTATATTATTATGCATAAGAAGGTTATGCGGAATACCTGGATTGAAGAACGATGAAGAACGCGTGCGCGGAGATGCCCTTTGATCTTTCCCACGCACCAAGATTTAATTTCCTAACAGATTGAGGAAATTAATCTAAAGAAAATAAATGAATATTTTCGAAAATAATGAGGAGAGAGAAGAAGAAGAATCCTCCTGATCTGATCTTCTGATCTGTATCCCAACTCGATCTGAAAATCTGGTGAAGATTATCTATCAGATCCTTTGCCCGGTTGAGAAGCAGAATTTCCTCCTCGTATCTCAAACTCACTCGATCACTACAGCTCCCAATGCTCTGGTTTGCTGTATGCAACTTGTGATCTTATGAGTAGTAGGTGTATTGAGTTCTGAGGTACTGAGGCCTATTTATAGGAAATTCTAGGCTTCTATTGGGCTTGAGTTATCATGGGCCAGACCAGGGACCAGAATGCAAATAGCAAATAAGGCCTATCAATTAATTAATTCCCATATTCAACCCAGAATATAATTAATTAATTAATATTGATTCATGCCACCAGAGAATCAATACTGTCCTACCTATTTGCTACCACGTTTTGAGGAACGGGTTGCATTGGACTCGGTTTATCCCCACATTTAAGGTTACAGACATTCGTTAATTAATTTAAGCTCTGACAAGCTATTTAATTAATTAACATCTTTAATTCCTGAATCAATCCACTCAAACCTTTTCACTTATGCTTGAACTTAATTAGCCTGCAGGACTTTAGCATAACGAACCTTTTGAGCTGTTCAGGGAATGTCACCATCCTATACTGGATGTGGTTACCTAGTTCAGATACCAGACAGTCATACACAGATTGATATCACCCAAGACTGCAGAAGTACAGGTTCAACTAGAACCCTCTCTACAACTCAAAGTGATATACAATATATGTATACTTCTGTATCCTCATATAGGTTTAAGATTCCATCGAGTCATAAAGATCTAGATTCTTTTAATGTCAGATAAAAGAATCGATCTTGACTTAGGTCCTCATCAATGTGTGCCCCACACCAGCATACCAAGTCATCCAAGATAAGATGCATATCCGCATATGCTGCAGCCTACACCGACAGTTTATCCTGGAACTGTCTCAGCTGTGATGACCTTTTATATCTCGCTAGGTCAAACGATCCATACGATCTTCCGTGATCTTCTACACACCGTATGATCTCCCTATCGACGAGATAAGAGGATAATTGTGTTTGCGACACATGTTTGTTAATTCAGACAGGAGATGAACATACAACAATTATGATTCCCAGTATATTAACCAATAAACCTTGTACATAATATACCAATCATAATGCTTTCAGTATATAAATCCATCAGATACATCCTTGGGATTAAAGTCTTGCGTGATCGCAAGAAGAGGATGTTAAGCTTGTCTCAGGCCGCTTATATTGATACTGTGTTGGTCCCGGTTTATCAGAGTGTATAACTTGGCAGCGGAAAATGTGTTAGTTCGTTTCTTGCACTCTGCTGGTTACTCAACTGACTGGGACCTTGTCAGCTGGTAAGTCAACTGGCACTATGAGTACTCAGCTGACTGGCGACTGGCTGGTCAGCTGATAGCTCAACACTTAGAATATTTTAAGGCTAGTTTGCACAGTTATCAGTTTTCAGATATACACCAGCACTTGAGTGCTGGGTTTCAAATACAAATTTAAATACTGAAAGCAGATAAAGGCAAAGGATTTTTATAGTGGTTCGATCAACTGATCTACGTCCACTCTCCAGTCGACTCACTGGAAATTCACTATAAGAGTAATCCGGTACAAAGTTCCTACGATCTATCTCCAGCTGGTAAATGCCCCGTCTACCAGTCCACTGGATCAACCGCTCCCGGTCCTTGTCCTTCTTCAACTCTCGTCAGATGGATGGAGTGCGAGCACGTCACTTCAACCTCCTCCTCTGACTGGTTGGGTGTTGAGTTCTCCCAAGAACGTAAATCCTCTACGGCAAACTGCCCGTAATAACTCAAGAGCTGGCTGGCTCTAGAGCTGCTATGTTCTTCCTCAGAAAGAGAAAGAACACCAAGTGAGGTCTAAACTTACAAGCAGGAAGCTTGAAGTCTCGTGTTTGAAAGATATCAACACACGGAAAAGCTTTAAAGAAAGCCTCGAAAGATGCTTGCTTGCTTGCAATGAATGTTCGTTCTTTCGGTAGTTGGAGAGTATTGAATGTTCAGGATGCAAGCATGTAAGTCAGTGTGCAAGCGTGGGAGCCTCTTAAATGTTGGTAGCTCCGACCTATTTATACACGCAGGATCCCATTCAAATTTCTAGCCGTTTGGACACATCCGGAATGGGTCTCTGTCCTCGGATGTACTTCAGACGGCGGCAGGTAGGAATTTCAGGAAAACGCCATACCTGTGTCTGCTTTTTTTGACACAGACCTCTTTGTGTCAGAACGGCATTATTTCGTCAGTACGAGGAATCACAACTGGTGTCTTGAACTGATAGACTTTAAGGTATCCTCCCTTAAAGTCATACTTTGTCAGTATATTCCTCAGACGAATCTTCTTTTTGTCTCTAAGACTCTGGGAGAGCGAATCTTCAATTCTGCTGGTAACCTCCGACTGGTAGAACATACTGGTGATCTTGTGCTGGCAGTCTCTGCTGGTGACTTAGCGCTTGCACAATCTTAGTCTACCAATTTGTCTGGATGTTAACTCTTGGAATCTCCCATGACTGGTGGCTTCACCGCTGGTGAATAGTGTCAGCCAGAACACGTATTCTGCTGGTAGGATTTGTCAGCCTCCTGCTGGTGAAATCCTTCCAACTGGTGAACAGTAGCCAATCATTAGCTCTTGACTCCATGCTGATGAACAGTGTCAGCATGGGTCTGTCAGTCGTCTGCTGGTGAATTCCTTCACCAGGTAAGAGATTCTCATGCTGATGAACAGTGTCAGCATGAGTCTTGATCAGCTACGACTTACAACTCAAAAGACCTAAACAGGACTTTACATTTGAGACTAGAGCTATTCTAGAGACAAACTGACGCTGGTAGGACTTAGGATTTGATGCACCAAAACACTTAAACACCAAATCAAAGATCTAAGCTATCAACTGGGGAAGGGAAACTTAGATAATTTTCCCAACATACTGTAATTGCTCGTTTTAGCATGCAAAATGCCAAGAAATGGTTGCTACCTTTCAGACATGGTGTTCCTTTGTCTAAGGCACAATGCCCCGCAACAGAAGAGGAGAAGGATGAGATGGCTAAAGTACCATATGCTTCGGCAGTGGGAAGTCTCATGTATGCGATGCTATGTACGAGACCAGATATCTGTTATACCGTGGGCATGGTGGCCAGATATCAGTCTAACCCTGGACAGGCGCACTGGACTGCTGTCAAACATATTCTCAAGTATCTGAAAAGAACTCGAGATTATTGTCTTGTCTATCAGTGTGAGAATTTGTGCCCTGTGGGTTATACAAATTCGGATTTCCAGGCGGATCAAGATGAGAAGAGATCGACCTCGGGCTATGTGTTCACCTTGGGAGGTGGAGCTGTATCATGGAGGAGTGCGAAATAGAAATGTATCGCAGACTCCACCATGGAAGCTGAGTATGTGGCAGCTTCAGAAGCTTCTAAAGAAGCAGTATGGCTCCGGAACTACCTCCAAGAGTTAGATATTGTTCTGAGTTTGCCCAAGACCATCACGATATATTGTGATAATGCTGGTGCAGTAGCAAACTCTAAGGAACCAAGAACTCACAAGGCGTCAAAGCACATAGAGAGAAAGTACCACATCATACGAGAAATCGTAGCGAGGGGCGATGTGCAAATAGAGAAGATTGACACGAAGGATAATCTAGCGGATCCATTTACAAAGGGCTTACCACAGAAGGCATATGGGGGTCACGTTCGTAGCCTAGGACTGAGGTAGATGCCGGCCACCTGGTGACCAAATGTAATAGCTAGATTAGAATAGACACATGTTATACTCTGGAAAGTAATGGTATAATGCTTTGAGTATAAGTGGGAGATTGTTGGAATTGTATACATAAAAGCATTATGATTTGTATATTAGGAAACGTTATGTTTGATATACTAGTAATCATTAATGACTTGCAATAAACAACTCCTGTCTGAATTAACAATCATACGATGCGAACAAACACATCCAGTTATCTCGTCGATAGGGAGATCATACGGTGTGTAAGAGATCACAGAAGATCGTATAGATCGTTCGACCTAGCGAGATATAAACAATTATCATAGCTGAGATAGTTTCTGGTTTGGCTGTCGGTTTAGGCTGCGGCACACAAGTCCATAAGTGGTTTATCTTGACTGCTTTGTGTGACCGGTACATCTCAATGTATTGATAGGATCAACAGTGAGATGAACCATTCTACTTGACATATGAATGAGTAAAGATCTCGGTAACTTGGTCGGATCTAAAGTCTATTGAAAGCTGAGGGGCACTCGTGGGTTGACTGTCACTTTGACTTGCTATGGTGGAGAGTCTTACATGTACTCGTATATCTGCATCTTGGGTGATGGCAGCTTGTGTGGGGTCTCCTCAGGCTGGATTTAGATAACCATATCTGTTTCAGGATGGTGACATTCCATGGGAAGCTCACGAGGTTCGTTATGCTAAGTCCTGCAGGCTGAATTATTGATTCAAGCATAAGCGATAAGGGTTGAGTGGTACTACTCAGGAATAATAAGAAATTAATTAATTACAGCTAATTGTCATACGCTGAATTAATTAATGAATGTCTGAAACCTTAAATATGGGGATTAACCAAGTCAATGCAACCCGTTCCTAATAACGTGGTAATAAAGGGGTAGGTCAGCATTAATTCTCTGGTGGCATGAATTAATGTTTATTAATTAATTATGTTCTGGGTTGAACATGGAATTAATTAATAGGAGGCCCACTTTATTATTTGCATTTGATCCCTGGTCTGGCCCAACACTGCTCAGAGCCCATTAGGGTTTATTAAACCCTAATAGCCCATTCTCAGATCTATATAAATAGATGAATCTCTCTTTTTTCCCACATAAGTTTTGAAGTTTCAAATCAGAAACCCTAGAGAGATTGTGAGAGAGTGGGCGGCTGTAGATCCGGTAGCGTATCCTCACCAGATTTCCGGATCGAGCAAGGGAACAGATCAGAAGATCAGATCTGTAGGAACACCATCACTTTGATCGATTCCAGATCCAGATCTGCACCATCTTCATTGCCATCATCGATCTAGATCTGTAGATCAGTCCTTGGAGTCTCAGGTATTCCTTTGAATCTACGAATTAAATTAAATAGGATCATGCATAGGGCATTCACTGTTTGTCATGACATTTATTTTGATATCCATAAATCGAATCCGGAGTTTTAATAAATGGCGATTCATGTCGCCTATTGTAGACTCAGTTCCTACAATACAGACCTAAGTTCCAGGAGACTGATTTCAGCATTGGCATCAATGCCAATAACTTTGAGCTGAAGACTGGGTTGGTGCAGATGGTTCAGCAGAGTCAATATGGGGGCCGAGCTACTGAGGACCCCTATGCTCATCTTGACAAATTTATCATGCTCTGCAACATCGTGAAGATCAATGGAGTCAGCAAAAGTGCTATGCGAATGAGGCTCTTTGCCTTTTCTCTGCGAGACAAGGCCCAGTCATGGTTTTCTGCTCTGGATAAAACCAACATCAGCACTTGGAAGGAACTGAGGAACGCATTCTTGATGAACTTCTCTCCCCCAAGTGTCATCAGGCAAAGGAAGAAGGATATCAGTAGGTTTTCTCAGAGACATGATGAGAATTTCTATGAGGCCTAGGAGAGGTACAAGGAGTTGCTGAGGTTGTGTCCTGGTCACAATCTATGTTTGGCAGATCAGACAGAAACCTTCTATGAAGGATTGAATTAAAAGACTGTCGAACTGGTGGATTCCACATTGGGAGACTCTGTGATGACAAAGGGGCCCAAGAAAGCCATGGCCTTCTTTCAGAAGATGGCAACCAACAGTCAGAGATGGTCTAGCAACCGCAAAGAACCAGTCAAAGCTGTGGAGAAGGTAGCAAAACCCGAGGTAGACCTGATGGGAGAGATCAAGAAGCTGAGAGAGGACTTTGCCAAGATGGAATCTGGACGAACCGTTGCTGCAGTCGATCCAATTCCGTCCTCTTCTTGTGAGACTGATACCGCTGATGTCAATTTTGTCCAAAGAGGTGGCTATCAGAATAATAACCGAGGAGGATAATCACAAAATCAGAGCTACAATCAAAACTACAACCAAGGCTACAATTCCAACAGGACAATGAATCACCCAGGTTTCTCATATTCAAATCCTGATGTTGCCGAGCAACCTCCTGCTGGATTCAATGTGGAGAATGGAGAAATTGTGGAGCCAAAGAAGAAGTTGAGCCTTGAGGAAATCCTAGCCAAGTTCATGCAAGGATCCGATAAGAGAGTTGGGAATTTGGAGAAAGAAGTGGAAGGAATCAACTCCAAAGTTGATAGAGTGGAGAAACATGCTCAGATCATAGAGACACAGGTCAGCCAGATTGCCGCATCCCTTGGATCACAACATAAACAAGGGCAATTACCGAGCAACACTCAGGCAAACCCGAAGAATCAGAGAAATCAGGTCAATGCCATCACTTTGAGGGGTGGCAAGTCTTACAAGGGACCCGAACAGAAAGGGGCCGAATCTGAGGCTGAAGAAGGGAGTGAAAAGGAGCAGGAACCCGAGGCAGAAGCCTCTGTTTCAATCGAAAGAAATTCTATCGATCGAAATAGAGGACCAGAACCAACAACTGATTCAGGAAATCCTGTCGATGGACAGGACCCCTGTCGATCGACACAGCTGCCGGGCCTCGGAGAAAAGGTGCCCCCAATGCCGTTTCCGCAGCGATTTGCCAAGAAGAAGATGAATGAGAGGTATGCACGGTTTTTAGAGAACATGAAGAAGGTGCACATCAATATTCCTCTCGTGGAAGCTCTGCAGGAGATGCCGGGGTACATCAAATTCCTAAAGGATATGGTCGCTCAGAAGAGACCTAGGCTACAGCACGAGACGGTGAACCTGTTTGAGGAATGTAGTGCTATCATTCAGAAGAAGCTGCCTCTGAAAAGATAGGATCCAGTTCATTCACTATTTCTTGTGTTATAGGTGGAGAGACATTCGGCAGGGTGCTTTGCAATTCTGGAGCAAGCATCAATCTGATGCCGTTGTCCATTTTCAAGAGACTGGAGATTGGAAATATCAAGCCAACTACCATTACTCTTTAGATGGCTGATAGATCGATCTCTTATCCTAGAGGAATTGTGGAGGATGTCTTAGTGAGAGTCAAAGATTTCATACTCCCGGCTGACTTTGTTGTTTTGGACATGGAGGAGGATCACAATATCCCGCTGATTTTGGGGAGACCATTTCTGAGGACCGGAGGAGCTCTGATCGATATTCGAGAAGGGAAACTGACATTCCGAGTCGACAATGAGTCTGTGACCTTTGATATTTTCAAGTCTATGCAAAAACACGATGATGGGAGCTACAAAGAAGAATGCCATGTGATAGACAGTTTTGATCCGGTGATTTCTTCCCTTTCACTTTCTATTCATTCTGAAACTGATTATCTAGAGCAATGTCTTCACCACTCCTTATTTTCTTTTTCAGAGCTTGATGAAGCCTGTGACGAGCTTCTGGATTTTATTGTGGAACTCGATGTGAAGGAGGAGTTACCTAGGGCAAAGAAGAACCAAAGGGAGCCTCTGCCAATCCAGTTTGTGAAAGAAGCAGAAAAAACTCGAGCTGATGCCTCTGTTTCACTCGACAGAGCAACTGTGTCGAATGGTGGAAAATCACCTCCCTGTCGATCGACAGGGAGGGTGTCAATCGATAGAACTGCCGAAAATTGACCAGTCGACAAGCAGTCTAGGAGAAAGAAGAAAAAAGAAGTAGCCTCTGTTTCGATCGACAGAGAGGTTGTGTCGATCGACACAGCCATACTCGAGGCTGAAAAATGGCCCGAACCACCCGTTTTGGAGCTGAAACCTCTTCTTTCTCACTTACAATATGCTTATTTGGGTCCTGACAATACTTATCCTGTAATTGTTTCATCTTTTCTTACTTCTACAGAGTTGGAGAAGCTGCTACGAGTTTTGAGGGACCACAAGTCAGCTATTGGATGGACACTGGCAGATATCAAAGGAATCAGTCCAACCATATGCCAGCACAGGATTAATTTGGAAGAAGAGGCTAAGCCGAAGAGACAAGCTCAAAGAAGACTTAACCCTACAATGCAAGAGGTCGTGAAGAAGGAAGTACTGAAGCTTCTAGACAATGGGATGATCTATCCCATCTCCGACAGTCAATGGGTGAGTCCGACACAGGTTGTGGCCAAGAAGGGGGGAATGCATATTGTGAAGAATGAGGATGGCGAAGAGGTGGCAACGAGACCAGTCACAGGATGGCAGTTTTGCATCGACTACCGAGCTCTGAATGCCGCCACATGCAAGGATCACTTTCCTCTACCCTTCATCGATCAGATGCTTGACAGACTATCAGGTTATCCCTTCTACTGCTTCCTTGATGGTTATTCTGGTTATAACCAAATTGCAGTGGCTCCGGAAGATCAACATAAGATGGCCTTCACTTGCCCATATGGAGTCTTTGCCTACCGAAGAATGCCTTTTGGTTTGTGCAATGCACCTGCTACTTTTCAGAGGTGTATGATGTCTATTTTTCATGATCTTATTGAGCACATTATGGAGGTTTTCATGGATGACTTCTCTGTTTTTGGTAGCTCGTTTGATGCTTGTTTGCAGAATTTAGCAACAGTGATGGAGAGGTGTGCTGAGACAAACCTGTGTCTGAATTGGGAGAAGTGCCACTTCATGGTGAAGGAAGGGATTGTACTAGGACACCGGGTGTCCTCTGAAGGTTTGGAAGTTGACAAGGCCAAGATCACAAAAATTGAGAAGATGCCGCCACCACTCAATGTGAAGGGAGTTTAGAGTTTCCTAGGCCATGCCGGGTTCTACCGTAGATTTATACAGGATTTCTCTAAAATCTCTAGACCCCTTTGTAATCTGCTTGAGAAAGATGTTTCTTTTGTTTTTGATGCAGAATGCCTAAAGGCCTTCGAGCAGTTGAAGAAGGCATTGGTGACTGCTCCAGTCCTCACTTCTCCAGATTGAGATGAGCCCTTCGTGCTTATGTGTGATGCTAGCAACTTTGCAGTTGGAGCCGTTCTAGGGTAGCTGAAGGGAAAGCTCTTCCATGTCATTCACTATGCCAGCAAAACCATGAACCCTGCCCAATGCAATTACACCACTACGGAGAAGGAGATGCTAGCTGTTGTGTATGCATTTGATAAATCTCGGCCCTACTTGATAGGATCGAAAACTGTTGTTTATACTGACCATGCTGCTATTAAATTCTTGTTTGCCAAGCAGGATGCCAAGCCCAGGTTGATTAGATGGATCCTGTTGCTTCAGGAGTTCGATGTGGAGATCAAGGACAGAAAGGGCTGTGAGAATGTGATTGCCGACCATCTCTCCAGGTTGGAGTACCCGGTTGAAGGGGATGACCAGAAGATGAGGATCCAAGAGACCTTCCCTGATGAACAAGTCTTTGTATGCCGAGATAGGGACCTTAAGGAGTACTACTGCAATAAGACTCCTTGGTATGCTGATTATGCCAACTACTTGGTGAGTGGAGTTCCCCCTCCGGAGTCTACGCCACAGGAAAGGAAGAGATTTCTGAAGGAGGTCCGATTCTACTATTGGGAGGATCCGTACCTATGGCGCCGATGTGCCGATACCATTATCCGCCGGTGTGTCCCTCAGCTTGAATTCTTCAAGATCATCGAGGCTTGTCACTCATCTCCCAGCGGTGGCCACTTTGCTGCCAACAGGACCTCCTTCAAGGTCCTCTCCAGTGGGTTCTACTGGCTGACCATTCATGGCGATTGCAAGTCTTTTTTTTTTAACTGTGACAGGTGCCAGAGGATGGACGATATTTCAAAGAAGGATGAGATGCCCCAGACCCCAGTGATTGAGGTCGAGATATTCGATGTGTGGGGGATAGACTTCATGGGCCCCTTACCACCTTCAAGAGGTTATACTTACATTCTTTTCGCTGTTGATTATGTTTCTAGGTGGGTGGAGGCCATTCCGACGACCACCAATGACTCCAAAGTTGTGGTGAATTTCCTCCATAAGAATGTGGTGACTCGATACGACACTCCTAGAGCCTTGGTGAGTGATGGTGGTTCCCATTTCTGTAACCGTACTATTTCTGCTCTTCTTGCTCGATATGGTGTCAAGCACAGGGTTACTACTCCATACCACCCTCAAGGGAATGGCCTCGCCGAGTTGTCCAATAGGGAGATCAAAGGGATCCTTGAGAAGACTGTCAAGATGAAGAAGGACTGGGCATTCAAGCTCGATGACGCACTGTGGGCTTACCGTACTGCTTTCAAGACGCCGATTGGGATGTCTCCATTCCAGTTAGTCTTTGGTAAGTCCTGTCATCTTCCCGTGGAGCTTGAGCATAAGGCATGGAGAGCTGTGAAGGAGCTGAATCTGAATTGGAAGGCTGCTGCTGAGAGCCGAGCTGCTTACTTTAATGAGATGGACGAATTTTGTGAGGAGGCTTATGAGAATTCCAAGAATTACAAGCTCCGAGCCAAGAGATTCCATGACCAAGGCCTGAAGAGGCGACAATTCTACAAAGAAGATCTGGTCCTTGTCTTCAATTCTCGCCTCCGCTTCATGCCAGGAAAGCTGCAGTCCAAGTGGAATGGACCATATACTGTGGTCAACATTACCAACAATGGAATGGTGGAGTTAGCTGGTCAGGATGGCACAATTTTCAGAGTCATTGGAAACCGAGTCAAGCGCTACTACAGCCCGCTGCAGATTGGAGCTGTGGAAGTGCATTATCTGGTCCGGCCGTGATCCGAGGTATCGTCGAGCTAACGACGTTAAATGAAGCACTTGGTGAGAGGTAACCCATCGCTTTATTGCTTTAATTCAGTTTTAGAGTCAAATTTTCAAGTCTTAGGTGTTTTAGGATTTATTTCATGCCTTAGAAAAATTTCCAGCTTTTAAATTTTGTTCTGAAAAATAAGCCTTTGTTTCGATCGACAGAAATCCTGTCGATCGACACAAAAATAAACAAAAAAAAAATTGGCCTCTATTTTGATCGACAGAATTCCTGTCGATCGACAGAGCGCCGCTCTCAAAATTGTGTCGATTTGTTAAGTCTGTCGATCGACAAGGTCATTTCCCTTAAAATTTTGTCGAGTCGTTAATTGTGTCGATCGGCAGCATGTCTGTTGATCGACACAAGTATGTTAGGGTTTAAAATTTAAATTTCATATTCATTAAATTTTAAAAAAAAGAAAAATCTGAAAAATAGCGCGTCTGTCAATTGATAGCGCGCCTTTCGATCGAAACAGACGCGCGAAGTCTGTCTTTTAAAAACGCTGAACCTGTCATTTTCCCTCACTCTTTTCTCTCTATCTTTCGACACATTCGCACGTACCCCTCTCCCCGATTGAAATTTCACCCCCCTCCTCCTATCCACTCAAGGTAAGCATCTCTCCCTTCTCTCCTCTCGATTTTGGTCTCTATTTACATATTTTGTGCATAGTTTGAAGGTTTGTGCCCTAATTTTTCATTTTTGTGCCTTGGGTTGAACTGTTGAATTTACTTCAAATTTGTGCATATATCGGGTTATATTTGTTCGTTCTAGGTTGTTGGAGAATCGATATGTGTTTCATGTTGCTTAATTGTTGATATTCTTGTATTTTTGAGGAATTGTGCACCCCAAATTGAACCCCCTTTACTGTTGCCCACATTCAACCTCACCAAATTGTGAATTAGGTTTCAATTGCTTTATGCTTAATGTTCTATACTTGGTTTTGGTGTTAATTGCATGATTGGGTGGTCAATTTGGAATGGGCATGCCTAGTTGTGGTTCAATTTTGGGATTTTGATTCATACACCCCCCCTTTACTGTTGCTTGGTTTTTGCCTCCCCTATGTGTACATTTTGGTTTCTGTGGCTGTTGCTTGTTGTTTTGCACTTGGGTTTGGTATGAATTGCATGATCGGGTGGTTACTTGGCAATGGGCATGCTTTATTGTGCTTGATTTTGGTAGATTTACTTGCACTAGGCAAGTTTGGGGGAGTTTCTACTTTCTTTGCTCTTCTTTGTGCTGATTGATGTTTGTTGTTATTGTAGAGAGCTGCAGATGGCATCTTCTGACGATGATTATAACCCGGGTACCGATGAAGAGATGCATGATGATACGGCGTCTGAGGCCAAAGAGGAGCATGACCAGGACTTAGTCCCCGAGGAGCAGCCTGGTTGGGAGCCAGAGTTTGCATTTGCCGACCACCAGCGGCGCTTCCAGCACATGCAGCGCTTCACCCTGAAGCCAACACGGTACCCTGATGCCGATGATCTAATGAAGATGGGACTAGGGGATGATGTTCAAACACTGTTCGCCCGATGCGGCTGGGGGCATTTCATCACCCAGATGTGGCCCACTATTTCACCACTGGTTCTGAAGTTCTTTGCTACTGTTCATATCATAGAGCCGCCCCGCAGCCAAGGCCCCATCGAGCCAAATGGCATCCAGTTTCAGCTTCGGGGGCAGCCTTACCGGCTCAGCAGAACACACTTGGACCGGATTTTTGGGTGTGAATCAGGGGGCATTTACCACGAGCCGCCCAAGTTCCAGATTGGGGACTTCTGGCCTTCCATTTCTGCTACAGCCGACCCGGCCCATTTCAGCAAAGCCAACATGAAGGCAACTGCTATCGACAACCCAGTGCTCTGATACATTCAGAAGATCTTTGGGGTTTCTGCTTTTGGGAGAAATGATCACGAGAAAGCCCGGGGGAGCGAGATTTTCTGCATATGGGCCATGTTGAATGGCGTCCACCTCAGTTTGGCTGCTTTCGTCATGGAGAACTGGAAGAGGCAGTCCGGTACTACTCCGTGTGATTTTTGGTGTGGAGGGTTCGTGACTCCCATCACCCGGCGTGTAGGGATTCCAGTTGATGCTTTCACCCCACCGGGGGGTGATCGGACCCTGAAGATCGACCAGCTCGAGCAATTCCATTTCCTGGTGGACTACCGTGGTGAGCTTTTCCTCCGGTTCTCGAATGGCGACCGGTTTCTTCTGCCCGCTCCTGAGCTGACCCATATCACGGAATCCGCGTACCGCGACAACTGGTTCATGGCTACACCTGCTCACATGGATCGGACTCGAGATTCCCGGGGTGATGCACCCACCTCCCGATTATCACACCGTGCCGGTACACCGCCGGATCAACGAGTTCGCACCCACGAGGGGGAGGCCGAGAGACTTGCCGAGGAGCGGCGATGGGCTGCGCAGCAGAGAGACGTGCCGCCCCATTCTGATGTCCCCCCATTTCAGTCCATTCCACCTTTTCTTGCAGGGGGCGGGGATAGAGCTTCTACTTCATATGCCGGCGCCAGCTCCTCCACCATGATAAGCTCGTTTTTCTACTCTCTTATCGCATTGTTTTTCTTTTCTTTTCTGCATTTTAGTGTATTTTCTTGAATAAACTGAGCATGAGTGTATATTAGAGGGTATTATGCTTGTCATGGTGAGATTTTGCAGGTTTTAGGCCAAATCCAATGGAGAACCCGTACCGAAAGCAGTAGTTGTTCAAAGATACAGTCACTAATTCTTCCACCGATGGACTCTGAGCTAATGGAGCATATCATTTGAAAGATCTTTGAATTATCTGTCCAATGCAACTACTCAAGCCGAGCAAGCCGCAAGACTGGCAGAAATGCAAAATAGACAGGTGGTGGTGCCACAGAGATCCATTCTGGACCGTTTCCTGCCTCAGCAGGAAGAAGGAGGATTTAGAGTTGGCATCAACGCCCATAATTTTGAGCTGCGCACAGGGCTGATACAGATGGTGCAGCAGAACCAGTTTGGGGGGAGAGCCGTAGAGGATCCGTATGCCCACCTCAACCAATTCATAGAGGTGTGCGACACGATAAAGTAGAATGGAGTCCCCCAAGACGTCATCAGGATGAGACTGTTCTCATTCTCACTCAGAGACGAGGCGCGGTCTTGGTATGCTGGGCTTGATAAAACCTAAATTGGGACATGGGAGGAGCTGCGAGCAGTATTCCTCACCAACTACTTCCCACCGAGCCTGTTGCTGAAAAGGAAATCTGCCATCACCACATTCAAACAGCTCTATGATGAGTCACTACATGAAGCCTGGAAGAGGTACAAGGAGCTCCTGCGACTCTGCCCTGGACATGGAATTGATCTCGAGATGCAGGTCTGCCACTTCTATGAAGGTCTGAATCCTCACATGAAGGAATTGGTGGATGCATCTGCTAGCGGGATTTTGATGAAGAAAAGTGGAGCAGAAAGTATGAGGCTTCTAGCAGACATGACACTGAACAGCCACCAATGGCCTACTGAGAGAAAGATTCCAGTCAAAGCTATTGAGGCCAAGACAGAATTCGATGTGGTCGCGGAGGTGAAGAAGCTCCGAGAGGAAATTGAGAAGCTGGGGACCACAAAGGTTGCTGCCAATCCTACTGAGTCAAGCATGGCAATTGTACCGGTGGAAGCTGACTACATCAACCGGGGAGCTAGCAGCTCATCTGGAGCTGCGAATTCTGAGGTAAACTATATTGGGGGTGGTTATCACAATAACTACCGAGGTAATCAAGGGTATCATTATAACCATGGGCGATCTCACCCTGGTTTTTCATATGCTAACCCCATTGCTGCAGAACACCCTCCCCCTGGTCTTGATGTAGGTACTGGAGGAGAAATCGTGGAGAAAAAGCAGTCTGTGCTGGAAGAGACACTGGAAAAATTTATATAGAGCTCAGACAATAGATTCGGCAAGGTGGAGAATGAGGTGAAAGGGATGGCCAATCACATGCAACTGATGACAAAGCATCTGCAGATGATGGACACCCAGTTGAGTCAGATTTCTGCTACCTTGGGAAATCAGCACAAGCCGGGCCAACTCCCGAGCATGACAGAGACAAATCCAGCAAAGGCAAAGCCAGTAAATGCCATCTCGCTGCGATCTGGAAGGAAATATGAAGGCCCGAGCAACCCGGAAGGAGGAGAAAGTGAAACAGGGGAAGAAAATTCCGTGGAAGACCGCTCTGTTTCGGCCGAGATGACCCCCATCCCGGTCGAGGCAAAGGAAAGCAGGACGGTTGGGGCAGAAGCTAGCCCGACCGAGACAGAAGATGCAAGCCCGGCCGAGACAAGCCAGACACGGCCGGGGCAGATGGAAAGCAGGACGGCCGAGATAGAGCCATCCCAATCGAAACAGAAAGCCAAGCAGGGCGAGAAGGAAAAAGAGAAAGAGAGAAGAAATGAGCCGGTTGCTCCCATGCCCTTTCCACAGAGATTCGCGAAAAAGAGGGAAGATTCTAAATTCAAAAATTTTGTTGAAAATCTTAAAAAAGTGAACATTAACATACCTCTTGTTGAAGCTCTCAGGGAGATACCGGGATACATGAAATACCTCAGAAGACTGATGAGCGAGAAGAAGCAGTTCGTGGAAAACGAGACTGTGAAGATCCATGAGGAATGCAGCCTACTCCTACAGAAGCAGATCCCGATCAAGAGGTCTGACCCAGGATGCTTCTTGATACCTATCGAGATCGGAGGCAAAGAGTTCCAGAATGTACTGTGTGACACCGGGGCAAGTATCAACCTGATGCCCTGGTCCATCTACAAGAAGCTGGAAATCGGAGAGATGATAGCCACTACAATTACCCTTCAAATGGCGGACCGATCTGTGTCCAAGCCCAAAGGTATTGTTGAGGATGTTCTTATCCGTGTTGGTCACTTGATTTTTCCTGCAGATTTCGTCATACATGACATGAAGGAAGATGCCAACACTCCAATGATCCTGGGAAGAGAGTTCCTCGACACAGCTAGTGTCCTGATCGATTGCAAGAAGGGGGAGATCACACTGAGAGGGAATGAAGAGTCTATAACCTTCTGCATAGACAAGAACAAGAGGAAAGGGGAGTGCAACCGGATTCCTACTGCTGAAGAAGAGGAATAAGAAGACGAGACACCGGAGGAAGAAGAAGAAGCCATCCGATGGGAACGAGGAAACGAGTCAGTGAAATCGGTAATTAAGCTGGCTCCTTCTGAGTACACCACCGTCATTCAGAACCGGAGAGTCTTCATGATAGACTCAAGGGGTCGACGAGTCTGGACTCGACCGCCTTGGTGAGCTGAGCTGAGTCGAGCCACGACGGTAAATAAGGCACTGAATGGGAGGTAACCCATTGTGTTTTCAAATTTTCCCTTTTCTTTTTAGTATTTTCGAGTTCTTTCAATTATCACTGTTACTTCACGTTTATTTCCTTTAAAAAAATTTGAAGTTTGTCCCGGCCGAGGCAGAGTCTGCCACGGCCGAGACAGAAACCCAAGACGTGGAACACTTCGACCGAGACAGAGGTCGACAAGAAGGCTCCATCCCGGTCGAGATGATGTTCGCCACGGCCGAGATGGAGTGCCAACAGCCCAAAATCCACGCCGGTCAAAGTCTGAAGATGAAGGATAAAAAGTTGGTGTCTGAGGCCAACAATTGAGGTACAGTTCTGAATCTGATTTCGAAACTTATTCTCTCTGACTTTCGAATAAGTTTGGGGGGATGAAGATTTAAGGGTTTTGAATTTTCTATCTTTTATTTGCTTTATTTAAATTTCTGCATGAATAAATTTTTGAATAAATTGAATTGTGAGATTTTGAGCATGATTGAACCCTAGGACAAGAATGCAAGATGAGAATTGATTGACTTTAGTTTGCATTGATTGTGATAGTGGTCGAGTATGCTTATGAATGTGAATACCGCAGGATTACTTGTTTTGATACTTGCGTTGGCATGAGATAGATGATGATTTGATGTTTACTGTGGAAGAAAAATTGTCCTAAGTGTGAGTTTTTGAGCATGAAATTCAATTGTGAGTGTGTCTGTAATTTTGAGTTTCTCTAGAACTTGCTCTGTTTCTCTTTCAAGACTGCTAGTGTGCACAGGTTTAGGAAGTGATTTTAGGCCATCTTTGTTTAGCCTATTTTCTCATACACTGTCCTAATTAAATGTTATCCCTAGTCAGCCCTTTTGAGCCTATGATATTTTCTTTCTTTGTCTATGAGTTGGAAATAAATAGGGAAATCAACTCTTGTCTATGAGAGTGGGTTGGGATTTGTTTGGGAAGGATAAGATATTATTATAAGGGTAAAAGCAAAAGAAAAGGTTGGGCTCTAGAAAAAGAAGAAAAAGAAAATAAATAGTGTTATGTTTTTTAATCCTTATAAGCTCAAATGAATATTCAAAATTGTTTAAGAGCATAAAAGGATATGTGTGAAAAAGAAAAAAAAAAGAGAAAAAGAAATAAAAGAGCCATGGTTTGTATTGAAGATCTAAGGAGTTGGGTAGATATGAATAGATAGTGAGTTGAGATTGATGAAGTGGATGCACTGAAATTGATTTTAGTCACTTGGCCAAATATTTCCCTACCTTTCACTAAAAAGCCTACATTACAACCTTGAATAAAGTCCTTTCTGATCTTAGACTTGTGTGCACATATTTGCAGTGGAGATTGAGATTATTTGCAAGCCTATGGTAGAACTTGATTTGCATGACTTTTGTGTTATCTCATAATAATCCTAAACACTTGAGTGAATGAGCGAAACACTTCCCATGTGAGTCTTCCACAGTTTACAGATTTTCTGATTCTTTCAAAAATTTTGATGTCTTGTGGATTTTCGAGTTTGAATGTGTTGAATCTTGTGAGGCATTGCACTACTCTTCTACTAGAACTTTTGATTCTTTCTTTTGTTGATTGAGGACAATCAAGTGTTTAAGTTTGGGGGGTTTGATAAGCTCGTTTTTCTACTCTCTTATCGCATTGTTTTTCTTTTCTTTTATGCATTTTAGCGTATTTTCTTGAATAAACTGAGCACGAGTGTATATTAGAGGGTATTATGCTTGTCATGGTGAGATTTTGCAGGTTTTAGGCCAAATCCAATGGAGAACCCGTACCGAAAGCAGTAGTTGTTCAAAGATACAGTCACTAATTCTTCCACCAATGGACTCTGAGCTAATGGAGCATATCATTTGAAAGATCTTTTAATTAGCTGTCCAATGCAACTAGAATCGGATCAATCGGAGTTTGGATGCGAAAGTTATGGCCAAAACCGTGAGACTGCGCAGAAGGGTCGGAAGTGACGGAAACGTCTCTGTTTCGACCGAAATGAAGCCATCTCGGCCGGGCCGAATTCTCCATCTCGGCCGGGCCGAATTCTCCATCTCGGCCGTGGCAAGGGCCATCTCGGCCGAGACAGACTTGTTTGGCGAGATTTGGCGAGATTTTCACATATTTTGGGCGAGAATTGCTTGGGGAACAAGATATACATCAATATGGAAGCAATAAATCATACCTTTTGAAGATATGCATCCAAGGCCTCAACCCTACTACTATATAAACTCTTCAATAGCTCAGAATTAAAAAAGCCCTTTTAGTTTTGAAACCCTTTCTTTTAGTTTTTATCTTCTTTCCCCTTTACAGTTTTTACACCTTTATTTTCTGTTTTCTTTAGAATTCCTCTTTACTTTTTGTTGAACCTTTACTTTTTAATGCAATCTTTATTTTTCCCTGCAATGTTTATCTTTAATATGTTAGGCTAGAACCCTAAACAGGTTCTAGGGTTTCTCCATCTGTGATGCTTGTTTAGATTTATTTATTCAAACCCTTTTATTGGTTTAAACTCTTTAATTTTATTTCAAATCTATTTTCAATTGAAGGATCGAGAGATGAAGATTGGAATAGGTTTTAGTTATTAATTGAAGGACCGAGAGGTGAAAATTGATAATAGGAAGTGAGAGTTTAATACTTTTGATTTTCTGTCCGACCAAGAAGAATTCAATTGTAGGAAAAATCTAGATCTTCATGAAATTGATTAATTGGTGTGTTTGAGACCGAGAGGAGATAACCACTAGTTAGTAATTTAGGATTTAATTGCCCGACCAAGGAATTAATTCCACATTAAAAGGTTTTCCACCAAAATTGTGTTTCATGGGTTTGAATATTTAATTCTTGCAAGTTGATCAGATTGGTAGATTTCCCTGGAATCTGTGCTTTTTATTATTTGAAATTTTCTCTTTAATTATTTGTTTTGAAAAAACCAAAACCTTTTGAATTGATTTACCCAAACAAGAGTTTTAAAACTATATTCAGTATATGATTCCCCTTCGTTGTACTATCCTTGTGGGATCGACCAACCCTTGGGTTGTCTTATAAATTTATTTGCCCTTTGCTATAATTTGTATGCAGATTTAGCATCGATCACACCACAGTTTCCGATTGGAATCCCTTTCTCCAGTTCATGCAGGAGCAGAGGGCAGATTTTGCCAGTTTCCGCACCGAGCTCAGAGAGGTTCGAGATCATCAGTTGGTGCAGGATACATTGCTTGCCGACATCCGGCAGCAGCAGGAGGCCTATAACACAGCTCACAATGCTGCCATGGCGGATCTGACCCGCAGGATGGAGGAGCACTTCTCGGATTTTGAGCCAGCCCTGCGCTATGGCCGTAGGAACAGGAGGGCGGAGAGAGATCAGAGTCCACGGGAGTGAGGTTTAGATTCCTTTCCTACAAGCTGACTTTCAAACTTATTCTTCCCTTCGTGTTGAATAATTTTGGGGGGAGGATGACTTGTGGGAATGGAATCCGTTATCATTTACTGCTTTATTTTTGTTTTGATGTATTTTAGTTATTTCCGTGTATTTCAGTATTTCCCTGTGCTTTATTTCCTTTCAGTTGTATTTACTTTAGTTAGGTATTTCTGATGTATTCGTTATTTTCCCATGTATTTGTTCTTAGTTCAGAAATCCATTAAGTGTAACTTGAGATTATGTACTATTCCTTCCCTAGATATGAACCTGTTTGATTGATGATTAGTCTACACTGAGATTGAGGCAATTAGGATTGCATGATGAGTAGCCAATGATAGGAGAATACTGCATGATTAGTTGCTCTCTGATTTTTGATTTTGCTTGATTTATCTGATTCAGATTGGATACTGTTAGGGAAGAATAAATGAACGAAGTGAGAATTGTGCCTGAATTTTTATTTCATGTGTGATCGAGTTTGCAGTTGGATTCTAGAATTTGGCTTATTTCTCTCTCGAGACTGTATTGATGTAAGACTTGGTGAAAATGATTTTAGGCACCTCTTTTCTTAGCCTTATCCCAAACACTAACCCTACACATGACCACTTGTAGCCACTTTGAGCCTGAAAAGTTTTTCTTTGATCTAAGTAGTGTTCTAGTGAGCCGGTTGTGGATTGAATTGGAAAAAAGAAGAAGAGAAGGGTAGTTTAATAATGAGCTGTGAGTTGTTGAAAATATGATTGCTCATGGATTTGAGCTAACTTGAAAAAAAAAAAAGAAAGAAAGAAAGGATGGAGAAAAATGTTGGGAAAAATTTTTTTGTTGGTAAACTTGTTTGCAAGGTGAACTTATTGTGAAAAACAAAAATAATACAAGTATAGGAAAGAGGAGTTGAGAAATTGATGTGATGTGGGTTGACAGTTGGGAAGTTGTAAAAAATTATAAGTGTGCTAGTCACTCAGCCTAAAACGACCTACCTTCTAGAAAAGCCTCATTACAACCAAATAAAAGACCTTTTTGATTCACCGAGTTATTTTACTTTCTAAGCAGTGGAGAGATGAGGAATTTGCCAAAATTATGGTTAAGAAAACTGTATTACTTTGAATTGAGTGAAACACATGTCCTGAACACTTGAGTGATGAGTGATTGATAAAATTCTTTCTATCTGTGAGGTTCTTCCCAAAACGGTTGATGATTTGGATTGGATTTTGATTGCATTGTCTTTTGGATGAGGGTGTACTTAGATTGTGATGGATCTTGTGAGGCCTTGCACATCTCTGTTTGCATGAATTTGAGTTTCTTTTGGTGTTTTGATCGAGGACGATCAATAGTTCAAGTTTGGGGGGGTTGATAAGTGCGCTATTTCGTTCACTTATCTATGGATTTTTAGGTTGTTTTGATGATATTATGGTGTGTTTACTTTAAATTCTGAGCATCGCATTACTTTTGTACCTGATTTGTTTGTTATGCTGAAAAAATACAGGTTTTTGGAGTAAAAATTGACTAAGTCTGAAAAAGAGTCGTTTGGTGGTGTGCTCTGTTTCGATCGACAGAAATTGTGTCGATCGAAATAGAGGAAGGTTGGAAAGCGAGAGTTCGTTGAAATTCAAGCTGATCAACAGAAGAGGAAGTTCTGTCGATCGACAGAAATTGTGTCGATCGACAGGGAAATCAGAGGCATCAAGTCGACAGAGCTTTCGGGTGTTCGATTTTGAGAAACCATTTCGATCGACAGAAATTGTGTCGATCGAAATCCGGGTCGAGCTGGAGGAATTTAATGTGTTTAAGTTATTTCCATGTTGGGACAATTAAACCTAGTATATATTGTTTTGTTTAGGCGATTTTTATGAATTATGCCACTTTTGAGACTTAAACCCTAGAGTTTTTCTTGCTCTTTAATTGTTTTCGAATTTTGGTGAGGATTGTGATCGAACCTTTTGAAGATTGGATGCAATTACAAGGCTTGTTTTCTCTATGAAGTTTTGTTACAGGTTTTATCTTTCCATATTTTTGTTTAACATGAATATGTGTAGGTAATCCCCTATTCAGATTCTAGGGTTTATGTGATTGTCTTGGATGCATGTTTAGGTTATTAAATCGATCAATATTTTTAATTGGTTTATCAATTCTTCTGCTCTTTCTTAATCTGATTAAATTGGCCATTTGATTAGGTTTTCATAATTAATTAATTTTAGACTGAAAAGTGAAAATTGATTAATGGATTTAAGAATCGATAATATGGATTTTAATTATGTCTGAAAAGAGGAATTTAATCCATAGGAATAAATCTGATGTTTTTAAGGAGTTGCTAATTTTCCTAGAGACCGAAAGGATATAGGAAATTGATAATCTACTTTATGAATTGCCAAACCCTGGAATTTGTAATATTTTCATGATGTTTCACCAAATCTTTATTTTAAATTGATCGATGAAATTTCCTTGCATGCTATCCTTGACATGAACTTGCCCTGGAATTTGATCTTTTCTCTAGTGTTTTCAAACCCAATTTTAATTCCCTGCTTTAATTTAATTTTCTTGCGAAATTAGTTTTAAATTTCAAAACCCCTTCAATGTTTTATTTACTTAGACAACAAACCAAAAACAAATGGTTTAGTACATGAGATGTTCGCTTTTACAATCTCTGTGGGATCGATAATTTTAACTTGTCACTACTCTATAAAAAATCATTAAAAAAATTAGTGATCAACTAGCAAAGGTGATGCGGCTAAAAGTTCAATAAAAATTAAACTCTTAGCTACACAAGAATAAAATTTGTCAAATCCAGGTCCTTCTTCCCTTCGCCCGCTAGATTACCGAGATACTATAGCAAAGTCTAATAGCTAGGTAATATAAAATCGTTGAGTGATTTCTATCAACTAGGCAATCAATTTAAACCTATGCTAACAACATATAACAAACAATGAATTAAACCAACAAACAACATTCAAACAATTCTTTCCACACCTTGGTAAACCAAGACAAGCAAATACTCAAATGAGGTAGATAGGATGTTGAAATAAACGTAGATTTAATCCAATTAGGTTAATCATTGATGAAAACAAGTTTTAATTCCTATGAGGTTGAGCAACCGACTCTTTTCTAGTCAATCCCCTTTGTACCGGTGAATTGTCCGTTTATGAAATTAGAAATCTGAAACAGCTACGTTATCAACCCCTATCTCACTCCAAAACGTCCGTCGATTATTGCCCAACAATCCTAACCCCGCACATGGATTGGAACTAAAACAATATGATTATGCACTTTTCACGACGATTCCGTCCGCGTATTGGCTGCAACGTTCACATCAACTACCTATAGATTGGCTATTACCTATATCTAATAGGTATGAACAAGCTCAAGTGCAAATCAACCCCTCATAGGAAAGTAAACAAACAATTATCAAACCTAATCTTCATGCATCCTTGTTCAAATCAACATCCAAATTGAATTAGAGCAACATACCTCTCAATTGTAACAATACAAAGTTGAAATCAAATACATCCTTTACAATTGATAAGTAGAAAATGAAATCTTCCCCAATTGGATTTGCTAGGTCTTGATCTACCCCCTTTGATCTTCAATTTTCCTCATAGGATTGATGATTTAGCTCCTTGATAGGTTTTGGAAGATATGGAAATGGAATCGTAGAGAGAATTTAGGAGGTGGTTATTTAAAATTATGAAAAGTTATGATAACTGTTTTTCCCCCTTTTATAATGAGCAAACAGGGCCTCGGATCGCCCGGGCCACCTATGGCTCGCCCGAGCAAGCACAGAGCTGAAAATCTCCAAAAATTCGCTCTGGCTCGGCCGAGCCACCTCTCTGAAGGGCTTGGCTCGACCGAGCCAAGTTTGGCTCGACCGAGCGAAGTCTCTGAATAGCGGGGGCACCCTTTCTGCATCGCTCGGTCGATCCTGCTTCCCTTTGACTCCTAGCTCGGGTGATTTCCATCCAAAACTCATCCAAAAAGTGATGTTTTATGCTCAAAACACATCCTATAACATTTCAAACACAAAAACACGAAAACAAGACAAAAGGACAACAAAAACATATGATATGAGGGTAAAATGATCACAAACATGCAAGTTCACACATCGAAAAATAGGTCATTTTACACACATATCAAAAGGCGCATAGTGCGCTAATTATGAGTCTCGGAGACACGGTGTTGAGGAAGGTGTCGAAGGAGAAAACGACAGCAAAAATATGGACCAAACTGGAATCCTTATATATGATGAAGTCCCTGGCGAATCGAATCTATCTTAAACAGTCGTTGTATTTGTTTAAGATGCAAGAGGGAAAACCAATCAACGAGCAACTCGACGAGTTCAATAAGTTGATCTTTGATTTGGCAAATATCGATGTGGCGATAGGTGATGAGGATCAGGCGTTGATGTTGTTAAGTGCACTGCCAAATAGTTATTCGAATTTCAAGGAAGCCTTAATGTATGGAAGAGAGTCTTTGACCATGGATGAGGTTCAGCCTGCTCTAAGTTCGAAGGAGTTAAATGAGAAGAACGAGGAGCGAGAAAGATCTCATGGAGAAGGCTTGGTGGCTAGAATGGCTCGAGGAAGACCGAAGATGAGGAATTTCAACAGGGGAAATTCAAGGTTGAGGTCGAGGCCAAAGCCAGGATCACAACCAAAGGTGAAGTGTTTTCTCTGCCAAAAGAAGGGACATATCAAAAGAGATTGTCCAGAGAGGCAGACGAAGCAGGAGCAGAAGCAACAACCGGATGTAGCTGTTGCTGAGCAGGAATATGACTCTGGAGAGGCATTGGTAATTTTGAATGACGGCTCGGAGAGGGAATGGATATTGGATTCAGGTTGTACATTCCACATGACACCTAATAAGTCATGGCTTGAAGGGTTCGAGGAGCAGGAGAACTCGAGTGTTCTTCTGGGTAATAATAAACCATGCAAGGTGGTTGGAATGAGTTCGGTGAGGATTAAGATGCACGATAATACAAAAAGGGTACTTCGAGGTGTAAGGTATGTTTCGGAGCTTAAGAGAAATTTGATCTCTTTGGGGATGCTCGACGAACTGGGTTACACGATTAAGATGGAAGCTGGGACTGTGAAAGTTTGCAAAGGATCCCTGGTCTTGATGAAAGGAGCTCAAATAAATGGAATTTACACTCTGATGGGAAGCACGGTGATCGGGGTGGCTTCGATAGTGACAGTTGATAAGTCAGTACTGTGGCATAGGCGACTCGGTCACGTTAGTGAGAGGGGCCTGCAGGAGTTATCGAAGTAAGATCTATTGCTCGGGGATAATATCAGAGAGTTGGATTTTTGTGAGAATTGCATCTATGGGAAATCTCACCGGGTAAAGTTTGGAGTAGGTTGATAGAGAGCTCGAGGAACTCTGGACTACATCCACTCAGATCTATGGGGACCTTCAAGGGTCAGTTCGAATAGAGGAGCGAAGTACTTCATGAGCCTCATTGATGATCACTGAAGGAAGGTGTGAGTCTACATCTTGAAGAATAAGCGTGATGCTTTAGAGACCTTCAAGAAGTGGAAAATCAGACTGGAAGGAAGGTGAAGAGGCTGCGAACTGACAATAGCCTTTAGTATTACTCAAAGGAGTTCGAGAGGTACTGTTCGAAGCACAGTATTGCGAGGCACAAGACAGTGGCAGGAACACCTCAACAGAACGGATTGGCGAAGAGGTACAATCGGGCATTGCTGGAAAGAACAAGGTGCATGTTGTTTAGTACGAAGTTACCCAAGTCGTTCTGGGCAGAAGTAGTGACTACTGTAGCTTATTTGATCAACCGGTGCCCCTTGACTACACTAGGTTTCAGTACACTAGAAGAAATATAGTCTGGTCAACCTCTGAATTTTAGCAACCTTAGAGCTTTTGGTTGCGTGGCTTATGCGAACATCAAAGAAGATAAGCTTGGGAGGAGGGCATTGAATTGCATATTCATTGGGTACCCAAAAGGTGTGAAGGGGTACAAGTTATGGTGTCTCGATCCGAATATAAGAAAGTGCATCATTAGTAGGGATGAGGTGTTCCAGGAGAAGCTGTTAGGAGAAATGGATAAAGGGGCTGAGGAGCGGGAAAATATTCTTGAGAAATAAGGTGGTGCTTCGGAGGAACAGTCTGACAAGGTCAAAAGAAAAATAGATCAGTTGTTGAGATTAAAGTGGAGCCGACAAGTGTTTCAAAGAGTGCATGCACCTCACGTGGATGGTGAGATCGAGGGTCAGGTGCGCTTCAAGATTATAATCTCACGAGAGATAGGGAACGAAGAAAGATAAGACCTCCCACTTGTTTCAGATATGCTGATGTGGTAGCATATGCCTTCGTTATTGCGGAAGAGGTAGAGCTGGATGAGACTGAGCCAAAGAGCTATACCGAGGCCATAAGTTGAAAGGAGAGTCTCAAATGGCTCGATGCCATGAAGGAGGAGATGGACTCCTAAAAGAAGAATAACACCTGGGAGTTGGTGGATAAGCAGGGGGAGAAGCAATCGATAGTTAGTTGTAAATGGATCTTCAAGAAGAAACAGGAGGTTTCTGGGGTTAGATTCAAGGCTAGACCAGTTGCTCGAGGCTTCACGCAACGGGAAGGTGTGGATTATGGCGAGGTGTTTTCCTAGTGTTGAAACAAAGATCTATAAGACTGTTATTGTCGTTAGTTGCTCGGTACGACATGGAGTTGGAGCAACTGGATGTGAAGACCGCATTTCAGTACGGAGAGCTGGAGGAAAGGATCCTTATGACGCAGCCCGAGGGCTTCGAGGAAACTGGTAGTGGGGAGAAGGTGTGTCTTCACAATAAGTCATTGTATGGATTGAAGCAGTCTCCAAGGCAGTGGAATAGGTGGTTCGACAAGTTTATAGTTCAGCAGGTCTTTGTTCGATGCAAACAAGACCCATGTTTATATTTTCAAGGTGAAAATATGGAGACTCGAATTTATCTACTGCTGTACATAGATGGTATGCTGATAGCGAATCGAGATAAGCAAGGGATAGCCGAATTGAAGGAAGCTCTGAGTCAGGAGTTCGAGATGAAAGATCTCGGTTGTGCTCAAAGGATCCTGTGTATGGAAATAGTTCGAGACAGAGCTCGAAGAAGACTCACATTATCTCAAGAAGGATACTTGATGAAAGTTCTTGAGAGGCATGGAACGAAGGATGTAAAGTCTGTGCTCACTCCTTTAGGAGCTCACTTCAAGTTGAGTGATGTTGGGAAACTCAACGAGGAGGAACGAGAGCTTATGAAAGGTGTTCCTTACGCAAGCATTGTTGGTTCGTTGATGTATGCTATGGTCTGTACAAGACCGGATCTTGCTTATGGCTCTCAGCATGGTTAGTAGGTTCATGACCGAACCTAGGAAAGAGCATTGGGCAGCTCTGAAGTGGGTCCTCAGGTATGATCGAGGGATAGTTGGAATGAGTCTAGTCTTTGAGGATGATGGTTCGAGCTCAAGTCTCCCAGTCGAAGGATTTGTAGACTCGAATTATGCAGGATGTGTGGATATGAGGAAGTCGATGATGGGTTCTGTGTTCACATCATATGGAACGACGATTAGTTGGAGAGCATGTCTGCAGAGGGTAGTTGCCTTATCTTTGATGGAGGCGGAGTACATTGCCTTGACCAAAGCGATTAAGGAAGGTCTGTGGTTGCTTGGATTCATGAATAAACTGGGGATTAATCAAGGAAAGATGAAGGTTTCCTGTGATAATCAAGGTGCTTTGCAGTTGGCGAAGAATGATGCTAATCATGAGAGAACTAAGCATATCGATGTGAAGTTCTATTTTATAAGAGATGTGGTTGCAGCCGGAGAGGTCGAGCTGCACAAGGTCAATACTATCGAAATCCTGCGGATATGATTACAAAGCCAGTTCCAAGTACTAAGTTTGAGTATTGTCTGGAACTGATCAAACTGTTGAAGTTGAAATGAAGAGGAGGTGCCAGGCCGAGGTGATATTGAGCCTAAGGTGGAGAATTGCTGGAGTAGTCTCAATATATAGCTCGAAAAGTAGTTTGCTAGTGGGTCTATGAGACTGCAGGTCGACGAAAGGAGTTCGACAGAAGTGGGTAGAGCCGTTTAGGTTGAGGAACTCGATAAGCAGTTTGAGTTGGATAGATATGGAAAAAATATGGTGAATATCTTGTTTCCTGGTTGGACAAGATTTATCCTTATTAATATTAGATTTGGATACGTATAAATCTATCAGAGATAGATTTAGTTTTAGATATATCTTAGCATATCTAGGTTTTATATTCCTTATGTATCTAGGAATATCTCCCTATATATACCCCTACTCCCCACCAATTGTAATTGTCATACTTTGTATTTTTCTTCACCATAATAATATTATCACCGAGGAGGCATAAAGAGTGGACGTAGAGCTTACACTCGAACAACTATAAATTCTGTGTTGTTTTATTTTCTGTTAGTTATTTGTGTCTTCAATCGCTTCAATTCACAACAGTATATTTATATATATATATTTGTATTATACATCCAACTCTTTATATAAATTTGATAAAACCAAAACAAGTAGATACAACACAAAGTTTATAAAAATTAGAGTTAGTTTTACAAAATTAACCTATCAAAAATTAAATTTGTATTAATTTTTTTATCATTATACTTGCATTGTTTTTTTATATATAAAAAAAGATGAAATAGTGAAAAAGTAATGTTTTACTTAAAAATGACACATGATATTTTTGCAATTGTGATTATTGTATATTGAAATATATGTATATGCTATAACAAAAAAAAATATATCAAGTAAAACAAAAATAAAAATAAAATAAAATTGATGTGATGAGATTATTTTACAGCTCAAATAAAATATATGATGTCTTATCTGATAATATATTAAGATAAAATTAATAAAGTTTTATATATCTTCACATTTTAACGATTCTTATTAAATACATATATTTTTTATTCATTAATATTACATATATTATAATATAAGTTATTTTTTATATTATACGCCAAACTATATATACATTTAATAAAAATAAAAAGAAGTATATCAAACACAAAGTCTATGAGATTTAATTTAAATACCATCCTATAATAATATTATATTTGTATTTTTTAAAATAATAAATATAATAAATTAATGAGATACAATGTTTTAATAAAAAAGTGACAAATATAATTTTCTTTATATTTTTTATAATTATTTATTGTATATATATGTTACAATCGAATAAAAAAAATTTAATGTTAATTTTTAATATAATTAAATGGGTCATTTGAGTCATTTCGGGTCGTCCTAAAAATAAACAGGTCGGGTTCGGGTTGACTTTTCTGACCCGAAAAAATAAATGGGTCGGGTTCGGGTTGGCATACAATGTGTTAATATAAGGTCTCAACCCGATCTGCCAACCCGAACCCAACTCAATTAACACCCCTAGATCGAAGTCAAGCTCCATCTCCTCTGGACCGCTCGGTACCTGATCTGGAATATTCATACATGAAGCATCGCTGTCGAGCCTTTAGGGTTTTCCCGTGAACCGAATCACCAAAACCAATTTGAACCGGATCAATTTATGGGTATTGTGCACAATTAAATACATAATAAAACCTAGCATGCTCCTATGAATTTAATTACCAGATTTGTGGATTGAGAGATTACCGTAATTCCGTCGAGTCTGATCCAATCTTTTGCGTTTGAATTTCCAACTTCAATTCAACCACGCAATTTGATTTTATCTGCGGAATCAGAAATTAGAAATCTAATTTCTTAAAAATAAAATCGAAAATAAAAGAAAAAGAAATAAGATTTCTGTTCTCCAGATCAGGTCTTCAGATCTGTATCTCAATGCTGTTCAGATCTACTACTGGTGAGGACTCCGTAGATCTATGGTTTGAGCAGGACCAGAATCAAAATTCTCCTCCCTTCCAGTTGAAATCGGCGCCCCCCTCTCTCTCTCCTAGGTTTAGTGTGTTTCAACTGTGTTACAACTTATGAGAGAGAGCTGTCTATTTATAGACCTAGGGTTGTAAACCCTAATGGGCTTCTGGGCTCAATTCAGCATATTTATTTGGGCCAGACCTGGGACCTAATGCAAATAATAAAGTGGGCCTATAAATTAATTAATTCTCATGTCCACAACCCAGGACATAATTAATTAATTAATATGAATTCTTTTTCACCACAGAATTAATACTGACCTACCCCTTTATTACCACGTTATGAGAACTAGCTGCATTAATTGAGAATTCCCATATTTAAGGTTACCGGACATCCATTAATTAATAGGAGCCTCTGACAAGCTCTAACTATAATTAATTAATATCTTATTATTTCTGAGTAGTACCACTCAATCCTTATCACTCGTGCCTGAACTTAATCAGCCTGCAGGACTTTGGCACGATGAATGTCATTGAGCTCCTCAGGGAATGTCCCCATCCTATTACTCGGATATGGTTACCTAAACCCAGTCTCAGGCGGTACTACACGAACTGCTGTTACCCAAGATGCGGATATACGAGCACGTTACTCAGGCTCTCCACCACGGCAAGTTAAAGCAACCTGAACCTTCGTTAGGGTTTGGACTCAATCAATATAATGAGATCTTGTATTTGCTGATGTCAGACAGACGAATATATCTCACTGCGATCCATCAATACGCCACCTCTGCGTATCACCATGTCAAGTAACCAAGACAAATTACTTATTCATGAAAATGCCGCAGCCATACGGACTGGCGTATCCTCATACGCTGTCTCGGATGTGATCAGGTTTATGTCTCACTAGGTCAAGTGATCATACTGTCTTCTGCGATCTACAACACGCCGTATGATCGTCCCTATCGATGAGACAAGAGGATACCATTGTTCATACATGTAAGATTGTTAACAAATAGGAGAAGTAAACCGTCGTATACTCATTATAATAAATGCTTTAAGTATACAAAACCCATCAATCTCCCACTTATACTCAAAGCATAACTAAGCTATTACAGAGTATACAGTCTGTCTATCTAGCCTGCTATCTCTTTAACCACTGTCAGTGGTCGGCATCCACCTTCGACCCAGCTCACAAATATGTCTTTCGTAAACTTTCTGCGGCAAGCTCTTTGTAAATGGATCAGCAAGGTTGTCCTTAGTGTCAATCTTCTTGATCAGCACATCACCTCTCGATACGATTTCTCGTATGATATGGTACTTTCTCTCTATGTGTTTGCTTGCCCTGTGAGACCGCGGTTCCTTTGAGTTTGCCACTGCACCAGAGTTATCACAATAAATAGTGATGCTCCTCAGCAAGCTCGGGATCACGCCCAACTCTAAAAGGTAGTTTCTGAGACATACCCCCTCTTTCGAGGCGTCGGAGGCGACGACATATTCCACCTCCATGGTGGAGTCAGCAATGCATTTCTGCTTTGAGCTCCTCCAAGATACAACTCCACCTCCCAGGGTAAACACATATCCTGAGGTCGATTTCTTCTCATCCTAGTCCCCTTGGAAATCCGAGTCTGTATAACCCACATGGCACAAATCCTCACTTTGATAAACTAGGCAGTAATTCCTAGTTCTCTTCAAATACTTGAGGATGTGCTTTACAGCAGTCCAGTGCGCCTGTCCAGGGTTAGACTGATATCTTGCTACCATGCCAACGTCATAACATATATCTAGCCTGGTACACAGCATCGCATACATGAGGCTACCCACCGCCGAAGCGTACGGTACAAGACTCATCTTATCTTTCTCCCGCTGTGTCTGAGGACACTGCCTACTAGAAAGATGAACGCCATGTCTGAAAGGTAGCAAGCCTTTCTTGGTGAGTTGCATGTTGAACCGGGCTATCACAGTATCCACATAGGATGCCTGAGATAAGCTAAACATTCTTCTCTTACGATCTCGTAAGACCTTAATCCCAAGAATGTAGCCAGCTTCTCCCAGATCCTTTATTTAGAACTGTTCGGATAACCAAGCCTTAATTTCCGACATCACTCCCTTGTTGTTTCCCAATAGGAGTATGTCATCAACGTAAAGTGCAAAGAAGACCATGTTCCCACTGACACAACATTCGTTTTCCAACTGTGCAAATCCATAGGATTTAATCACATAGTTGAAACGTAAGTTCCACGACCTTGAAGCTTGTTTAAGTCCATACAAGGACTTCCTAACCTTCCAGACAAGATGTTCTTCGCCCTTGTTTATGTAACCCTCGGGTTGCTGCATACAGATGTCCCTACCTTCTTCAAGGTAACCGTTTAGATGGATTTGAGCATGGCTACGGGTGAAAAGGTTTCGTCATAGTCAATGCCCTCTTTCTGACTATAACCCTTTATCACTAGCCTAGCTTTAAAAGCCGTGATCTTTCCATCCGCCCCTTTCTTTCTCTTGTATACCCATTTGCACCCTATGGCCCTAAAGCCACCCGGCAAATCAGTTTTCTGGTATACATCCATAGCAGTTATGAATTCAATTTCAGAATCCATGGCGACACACCATTTGGCAACATCCTTGTCCTGCACTGCCTCTTCGTAAGTCAGTGGGTCAGAGTCCTCATGTCCGTCTTCCGGGCTCAAGTCCGATGACTCACCCACGAACATGTATCTTTCTGGCTGGAAAATAACTCTCCCACTATGATAAGGCATCGGTGCCGTGTCAGTAGTAGGTGCAGTAACTTGTGGTCCTGCACCTTGCACTGAAGAACGTGTTTGTGGTGTTGTACCTCTCACAGGTGCACCCACATCTACACGTTCCCCTTCCCTTGGAATTGCATTCTTGTTCTCAATTTCTTGAAGAACGATATCACTCCTTGACTTGTGATTACTCACATACTCGTCCTCCAAGAATCTAGCGTTGGTGCTAACAACGACTCTCTGACTCTCAGGACAGTAAAAGTAACCACCTTTCGTTTGCCTGGGATACCCTATGAACAGCATTACTTTTGACCTGCTTTCTAACTTATCAAGTTCCTTTGGCAGTACGTGTGCCGGACAGCCCCATACTCTAAACTTGCAAAAACTAGGTTTACGACCAAGGAAGAGCTCTGAAGGCGTCTTAGGAACTGATTTAGAAGGCACCACATTAAGCACGTAAGCTGTTGTCTCCAATGCGTAGCCCCAAAACGAAATTGGTAAGTTTGCATAACTCATCATTGATCTTACCATCTCTAGAAGAGTCATATTTCTTCTTTCAGCTACACCGTTTTGTTGGGGAGTACCTGGTGCAGTCCAATGGGATGTAATCCCATTTTCTGATAAATATTGCAGGAACTCGTTACTGAGGTATTCGCCACCGCGGTCAGATCGCAGTGACTTAATAGTTTTCCCAACCTTCTTTTCTACCTCAGCCTTGAAGTCTTTGAATTTTTCAAAGCATTCAGACTTTTAGCGAAGCAGGTAAATGTATTCGTACCTTGAGTAATCGTCAATAAAAGTGACGAAGTACTCGTACCCTCCACGAGCCTACGTGGACATTGGTCCATATTAGTCAAAACGGATCAATTCCAACACTTCCTCTGCTCGAGACTGACTAGCCTTGAAAGGCCTAGTTGACATCTTGCCCTCGATGCAGGATTCGTAGACTTGATAAGGTACAGCCCAGACTAAGTCCAATGTACCGTCATCTGCAAGTCTCTGAATCCGCTTCAAGCTGATGTGACCCAGTCTTAAGTGACAGAGATATGTAAGATCCTCATCAGAAGAAGTAAGTTTTCTCTTTCTAGGATTATCAATTACGGATTAATTACATGCATTATAAAGGACATATATGATCGAAGTAACATAAAGAGTATAAATCAACATTACATAATGAATGACATTGTTATCGCCAATGATTGAAATCATAAATAACAAACATCCATAGAAAGTTGATAAAATTTGTCCTGCCGATAAACCACGGCCCACAAATAAACTCTTAAATGTACTTAGTTCATCAAAACATAAAGAAAAGAAAAACTCCATGAAGCTCCGTCATAAAACATTGCCTTCATCCAGTTTGGTATCTTCTTGCCATCACTCACCAGCCTTATCGGCACGGTCTCCTGCAAAGTATAACAACATGATCAACAAGTCAGTGCTTACAGCTCTTGGAAGAGCTACGCCGCACTCTAATCATGTTTCAGTTATACATGCAAATGGCATACCTTGTCTAGCTTTGTTGGCTTGACAATTTTTCCTCCAATGTCCTTTCTTACCACACCTGAAAACACTTGTCCCTCGAAGTTTCCCCATATGCTTATTAACAGCTCCCATGTCCTTCCCAGTTACCTTTCCAGCCTTCTTCTTAATCTCTCTTTTCGGCTTCATACCTTTCGATACAACAGAGTGATTACCAGAAGTAGCTATGACAACCTTCCATAGATTCATAACCGATTCCTCTGCCATCAAGTCATTGAGCAACTCGTTAAGAGTATACTCCTTCTTGTTCATGACAACAATCAGTCTGAAACTCCCAAAGGATTTGGGTAGAGAGTTCAGTATGATATCGACCTTAGCCTCATTCTCGATACATCCACTGTGCACAATTAGCTCATCCATGAAGTGAGTCATGGAAACTACGTGCTCTCTCACTCGTTTTAATAGTCTACTTCCTCTTGCGAGGATTCAGTAGTAGGCACTTATAGGACAAAGTACTTGTAGAACGAACATGTGTTCTTCCGCAATCAGGATGTATTCAAGGTTGCGTTTCCATTCCAGGAAGTTTGGACCAGTTAGAGAATTTTGTGCGAGAATATTGATAACACTAGACATAGACATATCCGAAATAATAAAATTCTTAAATAAGAACATACATGTAGAACTTCGAAAACAAATGCATTGAAAACCTTTTATTAAATCAAATACAAATGTTTTCCACTAATTGCCCAAGAGTTCCCACCGCAAGCTACACTCGTAGACGTTTACGATGTCACCCTCAACCAGAACTGCGGGTTTTAAGCCCCAATTCATTTAATTTCACTACCATGTCAGGAAGCTTTTGACACTAGAAATTAATAATTAGTGAAAACCTTAGACCAAGCCATCTCTCAAGAACATGGATGCAATTCTTGCATTATATTCTAAGATGCTTCTAAGCTATTAACCACAAATTTAACTCCGGCCAAAAGAGACAGTTTAGCATGGCACGTAACCATACCGCACAGCCCTTAAAGCTTTTGTTATCTATAATTTAAATCAATCCTAGAATACTTGTGAAAGAGATCTACGCAAGCTACACTCGTAGACGTTTACTCAAACCCTCCCACTATTCACATGATTTAAATTGTTTGTCTAGAAATCCCAACAACCGTACCCATGCACCTCTAGGAACTAGCAAGCTACACTCGTAGATGTTTACTAGAACGAGAGATACACTTACAGCCTAGGACCGCTTTGTGGAGGTCTATTGATTTTAATTAAAAAAATCTGCTTAGTATTTTTCTTTTAAAAGGTTTCTTATATGCGCACATATAATTTCTTTGTTATTATATTTTCCAAATTTTTGCATGTAATTAAACAAGCCCAAAAATTCCCAAAATATAATCCAACAAAAGAAATTAATCACATAAGCATGCTTGGAAGCTTTAAATAATAAAAGCGATAAAACATGCTTTTCCTATTATCTACACATGCTTAAATAGCGCACATAATAAATCACATATCATACGAGGACAATTAAGGCAAACAAAAATTCCTCGTGGCCCCACAAAATTAGAAAAATAAACTCTATCTATTACAATTTGAATTTTGAATCTATTTGGATAAGTCCAAATCTATTCAAATCTTCCAGGGCCTCCAAATCTTGATTCACCAAATCTTTTGGGATTTAGGCCTTTGTGATCTGATGATTTGCCCTAACCCTAATGCAAACCCTAGGGTTTACACAGGATTGCACAAACCACCAAAATCACAAGCCACCGCGACGGGACAGCATCAGCCGACGACGACCACCGCCACCGCCGGACCGCCGCCGCGACCCTCGTCCCTCCCGCGCAGGCCACGCGCGCCGTGCCCGGTTGCTGCCCGAGCGCGCCTCACGGCCGCGCGCCTGCCGCTCCGCCGCCGTCGCCCACCGTGTCCTCCGCCGGCCCTGCGTCGGCTCCGTCTTCGTTCTTCGTCCTCGACCCCTCCAATTACATAATTTTGAAAAATAAAATTACAGAATCTATTCTATTACAATTTTTCAAAATTTACACTAATCACGGATTTTCTCGTTATTTTACAAAATTAATTCAGCCCTACACGGATAAACCACCGCGGGCTGAATTATACTGGTTGCCACGAGGAACAAAAACCAACATCCACAAAACAGTAAATCCATACATGCATACTGAATTCAATTATGCACAAAAGAGCCATAAATCAGAAACCTCGCTCTGATACCAATTGTGGGGTTTTCCCGTGAACCGAATCACCAAAACCAATTTGAACCGGATCGATTTATGGGTATTGTGCATAATTAAATACATAATAAAACCTAGCATGCTCCTATGAATTTAATTACCAGATTTGTGGATTGAGGGATTACCGTAATTCCGTCGAGTCTGATCCAATCTTTTGCGTTTGAATTTCCAACTTCAGTTCAACCACGCAATTCGATTTTATCTGCGGAATCAGAAATTAGAAATCTAATTTCTTAAAAATAAAATAAAAAATAAATAAAAAGAAATAAGATTTCTGTTCTCCAGATCAGGTCTTCAGATATGTATCCCAATGCTGTTCAGATCTACTACTGGTGAGGACTCCGTAGATCTGTGGTTTGAGCAGGACCAGAATCTAAATTCTCCTCCCTTCCAGTTGAAATCGGCGCCCCTCTCTCTCTCTCTATCCTAGGTTTAGTGTGTTTCAACTTTGTTACAACTTATGAGAGAGGGCTGTCTATTTATAGACCTAGGGTTGTAAACCCTAATGGGCTTCTGGGCTTAATTCAGCATATTTATTTGGGCCAGACCTGGGACCTAATGCAAATAATAAAGTGGGCCTATAAATTAATTAATTCCCATGTCCACAACCCAGGACACAATTAATTAATTAATATTACTTCTTTTTCACCATAGAATTAATACTGACCTACCCCTTTATTACCACGTTATGAGAACAGGCTGCATTAATTGAGAATCCCCATATTTGAGGTTACCGGACATCCATTAATTAATAGGAGCCTCTGACAAGCTCTAACTACAATTAATTAATATCTTATTATTCCTGAGTAGTACCACTCAATCCTTATCACTCGTGCCTGAACTTAATCAGCCTGCAGGACTTTGGCACGATGAATGTTATTGAGCTCCTCAGGGAATGTCCCCATCCTATTACTCAGATATGGTTACCTAAACCCAGTCTCAGGCGGTACTACACGAACTGCTGTTACCCAAGATGCGGATATACGAGCACGTTACTCAGGCTCTCCACCATGGCAAGTCAAAGCAACAGTCAACCCGTGCAAACCCCTGAACCTTCGTTAGGGTTTGGACTCAATCAATATAACAAGATCTTATATTCGCTGATGTCAGACAGACGAATATATCTCACTGCGGTCCATCAATACGCCACCTCTGCGTATCACCATGTCAAGTAACCAAGACAGATTACTTACTCCTGACAATACCGCAGCCATCCAGACAGGCGTATCCCCATACGCTGTCTCGGCTGTGATCAGGTTTATGTCTCACTAGGTCAAGTGATCATACTGTCTTCTGCGATCTACAACACGCCGTATGATCGTCCCTATCGGTGAGACAAGAGGATACCATTGTTCATGCATGTAAGATTGTTAATACATAGGAGAAGTAAACCGCCGTATACTCATTATAATAAATGCTTTCAGTATACAAAACCCATCAGAGCCACCACACCGTCGAGTTTGCGGCGGCAACAAACCCTTCGCGGTGGTGAGATATAGTGGTGAGATTAGGGTTCGTGTAGAGAGAGGAAGGAGCAGATGAGTCTTGTTCGGAGTCGTCGCCTGCACGCATGTTCGTCGGGACTGCGGCGGCAACAACTCCACCATCGACACTAGGTGAGGGCTCGTTGCCTGCACATAAATTTGACGGCGAGGGATTTTGATGTGTCATTATTGCGGATTTGGGGAGAGTGGTGAGAGGTGTCATCATCGCGATTGTGAGAGGCGGTGGTGAGATTAGGGTTCATGTAGAGAGAGGAAGGAGCAGCGGCGCTGAAACAAGAAAATGAGAATGAAGTTTGGGGGGGGTGGGTATTTAGGGTTTCAGAGGGGAAGGGTAGGAATTTTAAGAATATTTGGGGTTAGGGTAGTAATTTCCAGTGTAGTTAATTTTGATTATGAATTGTTAAGTTTTTGCTTAGTTTGGAAATGTGTCTAATAAACGGGACAAACCAAAAAGGAATACGCATCTAATATGACGGGACGAAAGGAGTATTATTTATTGTATATCTATATTAGAATAAAAAATAGTAATAATAAATAAAATAAAAAGCAGTAAAAAAAGTTATTGTCAGACATTTTTTAAACTACTCTCCTTTAGTATATATATAAAGTGGAAATAATATGAAATACCCATTTTGCTAAAACACATCATGAAAATATACAATTCTTATAAGACATCTTAAAAATACCCAAAAATACATTTTTTACATGAGAATTTGTTTTAGTTGGGTATCCAATGCAATTATTGGTGTGATGATTGTGAGTTGCCTAAAATGTATATTAAATGTATTTTATAATAAAAATATAATTAACATCCAAAAAAATAAAAGAAAAATATATGAAGTCGGTTCAGAATCGCGTCTAAACCGACTGTGTATGAACCAGGTTAGTTTCGAGGGCCGAAACCGACCCGATTCCGACCCACGTCAGATTTTAGTCAAAAAGTGGCATGTGTTTCCGACATGGGTATGAACCGGGTTGGTTCCAGTCAGAACCATTTTTTTTAAATTCAAAACTTCTATTATTGTCCGATTTACAATATTTTTCTACTTTATACATGCAATATGATCAAATTAACTCATAAAGTATACTGACATGAATAGTATGCATGACAATAAATTTTTTTGACTAGATGAGTGAATGCAATTTACTCGTACAATGAATTGCAGATGAGTGGATGTGCAGTACTGTATTGATTAATCCATTCAAGTTAGGCAAATAATTGATATTTTTTTCCTTTATATGATCGAATTTATATGCAGACTAGCATACACACTTGAAATTAAGCAATTTCTTGCAACGTTCATTCCTCTCACTCTTTCTTACTCTGAAAATATATTTCTTCATTTTTCAATATAGAGAATTGGTGCTCGATTTTTGTTTACTATAATGGTCAATTGGATGAATCGTGCAATTATATTGGCGGAGTTGGTTTACTTATCAGCGACCAATCTTTCAATACATGCATTAAGAAGCAACATCCAATTGATTTTTGATTCAGAAAATGTTCTTGGTGAGTATATATCTATTATACATCCCAAAGTCGAAGTACACAAATTGTAAGATCTTTGTTGGCGACGGATGTTGATCTCCAACGACTTTTCACTTTTTATTCAGAGTCAAATATTTATGTTATTATGAACAATACAATCAACACTGGTGGTGAGAGTTCACAACGGGAGCCATCCCCTTACAGACCATTCATATCTTCATTCAGTCCACCACCGCATGCCAGTTTCAGTCCATGTTTGGAGGATCTTCAAAGGTTTGATTCTTCGATGTTTTTTATCAACCTTTTGAAGGTGCAAGCGGGAGTTCACATATTCCCGACTTAAAATAGGGTCCTAATTGAAACGAGGGTGGTGTCATGGAGTTTGATGATGATGAGCAGGCCGATGAAGGAGATGATGTCAAGGAGGCAGAGTCAGAGTTAGAGGACGAAGATTTCAACAAATCATTGATGCATTGTACAGTGGAAGAATTTTCTGCATGAGTGCAATTAGTTAGCGATATGAGTGCTTTTATTTCAAATCTTTTGACGACTCATCCTTTACCAGAAGGCTTGGAAGTTCAACTAAATAATTGGTTACTTCCAATGATTCTATTCGATACATCTGATTCACCTATCCTGCGAGATGTCGCTACTATACTCGATCAGGAGTTGACACAGGGTGCCATGTTTTGGAGTAGAGATGACCTATTCATTGTTGTTGGTCTTTAGCATATGGAACATAGACAAGAATTTAAACTGGCACGGTCTGAATAGTACTCGTGTTGAGTACAAATGCAAACGTAAAGATAATGTTCTTTTGTTATACATGCGACTTGCAAAGCTAAGAGTTGGATTGTACGCAAGTTTGTACCAAATCATAATTGTAGGTTGAATCTTGCTGGAACTGGATCCCGAAATATTCGTTCTAAATCTGTCACTGCTTATTTTGCGCAAAAGATGCATCTGCAAGGCTCCCTAGTCAAACCGAGGGAGATTATGGCTGAACTGCAACAAAGTTTTTGCATCCGAACAAGTTATGGTGTTGCACTCAAATCTTGGAACGCAACCATTTCGATGTTATGTGGTGGTGTCGAAGATTCATTCAAGATGCTTCCGCAGTACCTCTATGTACTTAAGCAGTGCAATGGCGGGACGATCACATATCTTGATATTGCACTTGATGGACATTTCCAACACTTATTTGTGGTCCTCGATGTTTCATGAACTGCTTTCGAGTATTTATTAAGACAAGTTATTGTTGTTGATACCACCCATCTGAATGGAAAGAAACAAAAGAGTTTTATTTGTTGCTGTTACCAAAGATCGCAATGAGCAGGTCTTCCCACTAGCGATCGGTGTTGTCTCGATAGAGAATGATGAGTCTTGGATCTGGTTTATGATTCGACTCTGGATGGCTTTTGGCTATAACGATCAGTTATTGATTGTCTCCGACCAACACATCAACATTTTGAATGCTATGAGCGTAGTATATCTAGGTACCGCACACGGACTTTGTTTTTATCATCCACATAATAAATTGACAAGCTTCCGTCCCAACATAATTTCGTTGTACCATCGTGTTGCATATGCCTACCGGTCGGGAATATTTAAGCAGGCTCTGGATCAAATTAAAGATTCCAATGTGACAGCCTACAACAAGCTAATCGATGTAAGGCCTGAGAAGTGGGTGAAATCAAAGTGTCGAGTCCGTCAGTATAGTTTCTTGACCTCAAATGCGGCCGAGGTGTTCAATGTATGATTACTGGATGCTCGATGTTTGCCAATATGCTCGCTCATTGAAGCTTATAGAAGTAATGTAGAACAATGGTTTGATTAGAGACGAGCTAAGGCTGCTAATCAAACTGATGAGTTAACTAAGGAGGCTGTAGAGAAAATGGCACCTTTGGTGGAGAAATCATACACATACAATGTGGTTTCCACCTCAGAACATGCCTTCAAGGTCAATGACGACACTCAGACTTGGAAGGTGGACCTGCAATCTCATGTTTGTGACAATCGTGAGTTTCAACTTGATCTCATGTCGTGCTCTCATGCAGAAGCTGCAATTCGGTATGAATTACAATGCTTTTGTTTTCAATTCATTAGTATATTATACCCTCTAATAGTTTGTAATTTTGTTTATTAGGGCAAATGGCGAGAATCTATATGACTATATATATATCCTTACTACAAGACTGAGACTTGGCGACAGATATATGGTGGGACTGTTAATCCTCTCCCCCCTCAAGATGAATGGGATGTTTCATCGGAAGCAACATCAGAAGTAGTTTTGCCTCAATCATAATACGTCAAGCAGGTCGCCCCAGAAACACTCGATGTCCCTCAGGTGCAAAGCATGCTCAATTTTCTACTACCAGAGAACGCGTCCCTAAACGATGCAGAATATGTAAATCAGATGGTCATACCAAACAAACTTGTCTTGATAGAGTTCCGGACAATCAGTAAAATCTCATGTTTGGTTATCTGGTTGTATGCTTATTTCATCATTTTAATAAATGTATGTTTGCATGACAAATGAGTTTTTTAGTATAATTTAATTATAAACTAAAAGAGTTAACAAAAATACAAATGTTCAATAAAAATACTAAACGAAGCAAATGTCAGCTCGAATACTCAAATATACCTAACGCTACAAACGTTTGATATAGATAGGTGCATGCATCATCCTCAATCTACCTCCGTGTCAGACGTTGAAACAAGATCATATCAAGATGTGCTAGAGATATGTTGTGCTTACATTCGGAAGGCGACCATGAAAAATGTGATGATCAATGAACCTCTAGCGGGGTGGTCGGGCGAATGGTAAGGCCGAGAGTGTTCCATTCTCAATATCGTGCGGCTCTGAGGTAATGCTTTAAATTATTGGTCATTTTCGCCAATTCTTTTGCCAATCTTGTTTGTTGCTCAATAGTAGTCTTATCCAAATAGGCATCATATATGCTAACCGCATGATCTCGAATGCTGATTCTCACTGTACACCAGTCAGTAAGCAAGAACAATGTTAACACAATTTACAAAAGAAAAAGAGTAAAACTTATGTTAAATAAAAATTAATTTAAAGAATAGTAACACCGAAATATACTATTAAAGTACTTACCACATCTGCAACATACCAATCTTTTACTGAGCCACAATCTTTGCCTTTATAAATTGTCAAAATTAAGCCAAATCGAAATGGGTGGGTGGAGTCGGCTTCGACTTTGAAAGGGAAAGGAAAGGGACCAGTTTGCTGACTGATGAAATTGGGGGAAAAACATGTTTTCGCGCGTTTTAACATTGAATATTCAAAATTTTGACCGAATCAAAATTAATCGGTATCGTCCACACCGATTCCGACCCGGGTCCATTTTGGTTAAAAAGTTTGGGTTCGGGTCGATTTCATTAGCCACGATTCCGACTCGGTCGGATTTTGTTCAAAATTGAGTCTGAATCGGGTCAGATCTACGTCTGATCCGAATTAGAACCGGTCTATTCAGTAATATTTTCAAATTCTTATTTTTTTCTTAATATCCAAATATTATTTTAAATCATAAAGTTATTAAGAATTTAATCAAAATTCATTGTTGTTTGAAAAAGACAACTGACAGTCGGATTTTAATTGAAAAGTGTAATTTTGGGTATTTTTTATATGTGCTATAAAAATTTTATTTTTTTGAAATATCATTTAGTGTTTTAAGGTATTTTGTGATTTCTATTATATATATAAATAATAATAATAATAAATTTAACAATCATGTAGATAAAAAATATAGATTGCACTATTTTATGTGATATTGTAAAAGAAAGTAAATAAAATAAGTGTATTTTAACTTTTAAAAAGGTAATAATCGAAAAAAACAAACAATTGCGGGGATAGCTCAGTTGGGAGAGCGTCAGACTGAAGATCTGAAGGTCACGTGTTCGATCCACGTTCACCGCATTTTTTGATAATTAAATTTTAACATCTTATCTAATATTATGGCCCATTTTAGATATTGGGTATAAAAGCCCATCTCAGTTCGCATTTGTTTTTTTTCATTGAAGAACTTAAATTGTACACATTATTTGATATTTTGGGAACTTTATTAAGGCCCATTATCAAATATTGGGCACAAAAGCCCATCACATTTTTTACACTTTTTTGTCAATGCGAAACTCGAGAAATCGAGGATTAATCTTTATTTGAATATTTATTCTAATTGAATAATCAAATTAAGCTCAAAATTGATACCCAAATAAATGGATCTAGAAAGTTATTAATTTAGTCATAGGGCTCTTGGGTTAGACTAAAAGAGAAAAAGAGTTTCTACACTTTTGGAAAATTCGTACTACATTCCAAATTATTTTAAAGAGGAAAAAGGCGCACTAGCGTTTTCACATTGAAAAAAAATGCGATCTCAGGTGAGATAAAAATTTGCTTTTTGCATAAAATGTCCATTTTCTTCTTTTACTTGATAAATAAATGCATAAACCTCTATTTTATATTAATTGGGGAGCTGTATCACCCACTTATTAATTTTTTTAAGAACTTTTCAGCTGCACTTGGCTAATTATTTTATTAGTTAATTTAACACTTCATCTCAAAGCAAATATGTACACAAAAAGAATTTCGAATTTGAGTGCCTACTTATATTCTATTTTTTATATATATTTATTTTTTTCAATTAGTTCACTTCTAAGTAGGGTTGTGGTGTACGAGAAATCCCACGATTGACACGACGAAAATATTAGCTTAATTGATAATATATATATATATATATATATATATATATATATATATTATATCAACCATTGATTTATATAGATACAATGAATAATATTCATTCTTTTTTATCTTGGGATTTAAAACTTGATAAATCAATAAAAACCCTAAATCCTCTATTTGAATTTGTTGACGTATTTCTATTCATGTCGTTCTAATTTAGCCTTATAATTTGATTTTTTTATCATTGCCATTGTTTTGATTTAAAGTAATTGGAGAGAGAATTTGTAACACCATAATAAATCCTACTTATATTTTATTCTAATCACTGAATCATTAAACATTATAAAGTGAGACTAGTGGTTTCTTAATTGAAATTAATTTTAAAAATAGGTGATTTGACAGGCAAATTATTTTATTGCTTGAGTTTATCGAAAATAACTTAGAATAAACATGCTATTTTTCTATACTTGGAAATATTTCTTCGAACCGCAAAATGATTTTTGAATAAATTAAAGAGGAAATCACATTTTTTTTTGAGTGGGAGGAAAAAAATGATAAATTAACAAGTACAAAAATTCTTTAATTTTTTTTTACTTTCTTTTCAATTAATAATGTGAAAAAGCTAATGAAAAGTGCTTTTTATCACAAGAAAGTGAAGTCCCTACTTCTGTCTAATCAATCTTCTAATGGAAGTGATTGAAAGCATAAATTATGTATTTAAAAAAAATTAGAGAAAAGCTCGAGCTTTCAAGTGGAAGAAAACATTATGCTCATGCTGAATTTTCTGTCTTATATATAGTTTTCCCTATTGCAAAGTAGAAAGAATATTTCCATAAAGTCAAATTTAACTTTTTTTTTCTTAAAATTTTATTTTCTATCTCTCTTTCCCAAAGTTTATATCTTGATTCTCAATCTTTTTCCTAGATTGTTATAATATTCGGAAAATATTGATCTTACGTGAATTAAACCTCCGGAATTTCACCATTTAGAATAAGATGGAGTGGCATTCGCATTATACATGTCATAATCAAATCCATCATGCTTAATAATGATTCTTGATTGAAGTAATTTAATTGGAGGGTGGGAATGCAGAGATGCATGAGAGACACATTATTACAAAATCTTTGCGTTAATCATCCCTAATATGTCCAAACCATGGTATTGTCATAACTAAATGAGATGACTTTGGGATTTGACTATCTTGATTTCTGTGATCATTCATTTACATCTGGAATCAATCATTGATCTCATTTTTCCACATACACATTTTTTTTTGTTATGATATAATTCTAGAGGCTTGCTTGATGGTTTGTTTTGATATGGTTGGTATAAACCTATCTTATGTATATGCATGCTTCTTGATAGCGAATTGATGTATTTTTTACTTTTTATAATGTTTAAAATCAATGAATTTTAAAATATCTATCTTATAATTTTTAGTGGGTTTGCGATTTTCAAAAGTATTGAGATTAATAAATGAGTTAATGGGCTGTATAAATGAGACTTTTGGTACGCTCAAAAAAATAAAAACTTAAAAAATAAAAATTAAGCTTTATTTCATAAAGTTGATCCGCCTTAAATTTAATCGATACTTCATCTTTAAGATCAAATCATACACATCCCATCGGCCACCATTTAACCTAGAAAGGGCATATTTGGACTTCAAGCATCACAATGGACTAATAACCATGAAAATGACAGTCATAATATATTAACAAGAAAAAAAATTAATTAAGTTGAATTAGACTTTAAGTTTTTAGTTGTTTCTAATGTCATCCCTGCACAAAGATAGTGTAAAGTCAACCCCTATATGAATATAGCAACATTCATGCATAGATTAGATGAATGTGAAAAGTATCAAAATAATTTAGGTTTTTCTTTCTAAATTTTTTAATCATAAAAAAATAAATAAATTACAGCATTTTTAGTCAGCAAACTAATCTCCAAATTCCTCCCATGCTGCATCTTTTTCTTCAAGTACAAAAGGCTTCAAGCTGAAGTTACACACACATTTTTTAGCATTAACTTATTTTTGGTTGTACCTTTAATAATTGCACTTACACTTACTCTTTTTTATTTCTTGTATTATTTAATAATGCATGCTTTGTTTATCAAATGAAACCCTTGTTTAACTACTTCCAAAGTAAGCTATCTAGCTAGTAATCTTCCCTAAACTTAGCTAATCACCTTGTTTATTTTAATCAATTCTATTAATCAATCATTATTATAACTATTATTAACAAGATCGTGTAACGTGATTGTACTCAAATATACTTTCCGCCCCATTATTTAACTATCAAAAAAAAAAAAAAGAACTTTAAATAAAGTAAAAGTAAATAATTAATGAGCAAATATTTGGGAGTCAAGATGAAAATGAGTTATTGTTAGTAGGGTCAAACAGATAAAACTGCGCGTGCAATGGTGGATTTTAGGCATTACCACCTACTAATTAATTACCACAATCATATTTTATTACTTCACATTTAGCATGTTATTATGCATTAGTCGGCAGATATTGATATATTACAGGCACCTTCATCATTTAAATAATTAACTTTTAATCTAATTTGCAAATTAAGCAACAATCGGTTGAAGATTTACTCATTGATTTTAGAATGTTTAATTTTCTTATCTAATTTGGAAAATAATCTAATCTAATTAGGAAGATATAGATATATTCTAAATTATCTTATTTTCCTTGTTTATCTATCCTAGTTTTCTTATTAATAGGGGTAATAGTTTTCATTGTTTAGAGAGTAGTTTAATTCATTTTTCATAGAGTTTTGTAACAGGTGTTTACAAGAAATAAAACTCTAAAAAATTCCTCCATATTTTCTTCTCTTCTTAATTTCTTCATGTTTTCAATTAATTGTTTATGATTTTTAGTTCAAGAGGACTATAGTGGTATCTAGAGCCAATGTTGAATGCCAAAAATCATTCGTTGGGAAAACATGGCTTTGGTAGCAGCAGATGCGGTGCAGACACAACAGTTGAGTGGTTTGTTCGTGTACCTGCAGTTGACACACACGAACTACACCAGTTGGGTGATTAGTGTGCAGGCCATGATGGAAGATCAAGGAGTCTAGGAAGTAGTTGAATTAGTTGAGGGCGCACAGGTGGACATCCGGCTCGACAAGAAGGCAAGATAACACTTCTTGCAGATGCTTCCAGAGGATCTTCTCATGCAGGTTGCTAGAAAGAAGACAACGAAGGAAGTTTGGGATTGCTTTAAGATGAGATTCATAGGGGCACATCAAGTGAAGAACGCAAGGTTATAAGCATTGAAGAGTGAGTTCGATTTGATGTATATGAAGGAGAGTGAGTCACTTGATCAATATACAGGTCAACTCACTTCAATGTCTGTCGCGTACTCGAGCATTGGAGGAATCCTCACTGACTCGATGCTAGTGAAGAAGCTGTTCGACACAGTGCAAGAAAGTTTCGTCAGTGTGGTGACCGATATCGAATAATTCTTCAATCTCGAAGAGCTCGCCTTCAAAGATGCGCTTTGAAGGCTGATAGCTGTAGAAACAGTAGCAAATAAATTTGTAAAACCCTAAGGTTGTCGAACCCACAGGGATAGTACAATGAAGGGAATCATATACTGAATATAGTTTTTGAAACCTTTGTTTGGGTAATTCAAATTTCAGGGTTTTGGGTTTTTCAAAACAATTAATTTAAAGAGAAAATTCAAATATTAAAAAGCACAGATTCCAGGGAAATCTACCAAACTGATCAACATGCAAGAAACAATATTCAAACCCAGAAAATATATTTTTGGTGGAAAATCTGTTAATGTGGAATTAATTCCTTGGTCGGGCAATTAAAACCTAGATTATTAACTAGTGATTATCTCCTCTCGGTCTCAAAAACACAAGTTAATCAATCTCATAAAGATCTAGATTAATCCTACAATTGAATTCTTCTTGGTCGGACAGAAAATCAAAAGTATTAAATCCTAACTTCCTATTATCAATTTTCACCTCTCGGTCCTTCAATTAATAACTAAAACCTATTCCAATTTTCATCTCTCGATCCTTCAATTGAAAATA
>JAPKLW010001744.1:49250-105030 GCA_026898455.1 Plectranthus barbatus | reverse complement strand
AAAGGAAAAACAAAGCGATAAGCGAGTAGAAAAACGAGCTTATCAAAGGCTCAAAGCTTTCGAGGAGCACACGTGCAAGAAGTGTGCGGATACAAGGAGGAAAGAAGATCAAGTTCTTCTCATTCATGCGAAGTGGGAAGCACGATCCAGAAGAGACGACAGAGAGTCGTCATCTTCTCAGTAAAAAAAGGTTCCCACAAAAGGTGGCAACCGAGGTCGTGGAGATAAAACCCGAGGCAGAGACAGAGGTCGAGGGAAATGTGGTCGAGGATCTCCTCGAGATAAAAGTTACATCCGGTGTTACAATTGCAATGAGATGGAACACTACTCAACATAATGTCGAGCAACAAAGAAGAACGAGGAAGCTCACCTCGCCCACGCTGATAATATCGAGCTAGATCTACTTATGGCAATTTCAAAAGAGAACCCAATGCAACTTGAGAAACCTGATGATGTTTGTTCCCTAGATAATGGAGCCAGTAATCATATGACTAAAGGAAATGGTTCTATCCTTCTCGAGTGCAAAAGCGGAGATCAGTGACTCCTCAAGGGAGTCTACCACATTCCGTGACTACAAAGTAATATTTTAAGTTTCGGACAACTAACAGAAATAGGACATCAAGTCACGATGGAAGGTGATGAGTTGGAGGTCTTTTTGAAGGACCCCCTACAACTCATAATGAAAGTGAATAGATCGAAGAATCGACTTTATCGCATTGGGTTGTAGGTGACAAACCCATCGAACTATCTGATAAGCCTTGAAGATCCAACATGGTTGTGGCATGCTCGTCTCGGACAAGTCAACTTTGAGGCTTTGAAGTCTCTTGTCAACAAAGAAATGGCAGTAGGAGTACCAGTGATCACTCACCTAGATCAGCTATGTCAAACTTGTCTCGTAGTAAAGCAGCCGAGACACCCCTTCCCAAGAAAGCAAGTTTTCGAGCGAGGAGGCCCCTCGAGCTACTACACATAGATCTATGTGGTCCGATCAGTCAATGTGGTCCGATCAGTCAAACCACTCATAGAGGAAATTGGTACTTCATGCTAATTGTGGATGACTATTCTAGATGGATGTGGGTACACATGTTAAAATTGAAGGACGAGGCATGTTCTTCATTCAAGAAGATGAAGGAATTGGCTGAGAATGCAGCTGGTCATCGAATCAAGGTGCTTTGATCAAATCGATGAGGAGAGCTCTTCTCAAAGGAGTTCGCGGAGCTGTGCGAACGACATGAATCAAACGACATTTCACTGCACCATATACCCCTGAACTTAATGGTGTAGTTGAAAGGAGAAATCACACTGTGATGGCAATGGTACGATCACTACTCAAGACTATGAGTGTACCGAGCAAGTATTAGGTGGAGGTAGTTCGACATGCGGTATATCTCCTGAATCGATTGCCAACAAAAGCCATTTAAGAGAAGACACTATTTGAGATGTGGACTGGAAAGAAGCCACACCTAGCGCACCTTCGTGTGTTTGGGTGTACAACGCATGCCAAGGTGACCAGTCCCCAACTTAAGAAGCTCGATGAATGAAGTCAGTCATTCATGTACTTAGGTGTCGAAGAAGGAAGCATGGCGCACTGGCTTCTCGTATCACATGTCGGAAAAATTTATGTGAGTCGAGAAGTTGTCTTCGAAGAAAGCAAAGCTTGAGATTGGCGAAACACTGAAGATGACCAGGACCTCAAAGTATTTGAGGAGGTTATACATGAACAATGAGGAGTTCATACTGCCCAATTTGAAAGTAGAGTGACTTCGAGAAGGTCAACCACAAAAGAAGAGATCACTTTGTCAACTCCAGAAAGGAACAACCTTGTACGAGTAGATCAACTTAAGTTAATTGAACAAGAAAGTGACAGGTATCAAAAGCTTCTATTACCGTGGTCAGGAGGACACTTTGAGAGTGATGAAGTTCTAGTTCGATACCGGGGCATGGCAGAGATAATGGCGGAAGCTCCTCGAGTCGATCTCAATGAGAACTTGGAGAAAGTATTATTAGTGGAGTTGGAGGAGCCGTCTTGCTACAATGAGGCAGTCGGACAACCAGAATGGGAAGAAGCAATGATAAAAGAAATCAAAGCCATTGAGAAGAACAAGACTTGGTCGCTCGTACCACTGCCTATCGGACACAAGATGATTGGGCTAAAATGGTTATTTGATAAGCTCATATTTATACTCACTTATCCATGTTTTTCTCCTTTGTTTTAGAATTAGATTAGGTTTTTAGTTATTTTCGTGCATGAGAGAATTATAGAGGATGTTATGCTTTGTATGCTAAGTTTTGTAGGTTTTTGAGGCTAAAAATGAGCAAAAGGTGAAAAGAGCCGAGTTTGACAGAGTTGCTGCTTCGATTGACACACGGGAAGTCGGCCGATGAGGAAGATAAGCGAAAAGCCCAAAGCTTTACCTCTGTGTCGATTGACAGGTAGAATGTCGACCGACACAGTGGTCGAATGTCGATCGAAGTAAGCTGCAGGAAGAGAGGCTTGACATGTGCATGCATGTCGATAAACACACTACGTGTCGATCAACACGGAGGCCGAAAAAGGGTGGATCAAAATGGAAGTGAAGAAGAAGTCGATACAATGCATGTGTGTTGATCGACACTCTGCATGTTGACCGACACAGAAGCCGAAGAAGTGAATTTTACACAGTTTGGTTATTTTTTATATTTTAGCCCAATACCTTGTATAGATATTTTCACTCCTCTATAAATACTATCTCCTTAGGGCACGAAAATAATCCCTTTCATTATTTAGAATATTATAGCATTGGAGTTTTTAGAGACTTTCACTGTTCCTCTTTTCCTTGTAAGGTATTTTTATGAATTTCAATAATATGTGTTCTTTGTTTCTAAGCATGTTTAGTGGCTAGAAACCTTAACAGGTTATAAGGTTTTGATAATATTTTCTGATGCATGTTTAAATGATTCAACTCAATAGCATGGTTTAATTTCCTCAACTTAATTAATCGAATCTATATTTAAAGAAGGATCGAGAGATGAATTTAAATTTAGGTTTTGTAGTTATCAATTGAAGGACCGAGAGGTGAAAATTGGTGATAGGAAGAGGTAATAAATTACAATTGTTTTCTGTCTCAAAAGGAAGAATTAAATTGTAGGATTTAATTAAATAATTATCGAGATTGGCTAATATTGTGTTCTTGAGACCGAGAGGAGATAGCCACATATTACTAATCTAGGGTTTAATTGCCTAACCAAGGAATTTTATCCATTTAAATCTAATTCATTCCCCATTTGCTGAGTTGATGAATTTTGCATTGATGATGAAATGATTATCTGCCCTAGAATCAGTATCTTTAAAATATTGTTTTCAAAAGCCTTTACTTTTCTGCATTGTTATCTTTAAATTTCAAAACCAAAACCCCTTATTCAATTCGCTCAAACAACTATAGTTTAAGAACTATGACTAGTACATAGGATAGTTTCATCATACAGTTTCTGTGGGTTTGACAATCTTAGGGTTTACAAATTTATTTGCTCACTTTGCTATAATTTATTTGTGTAATTTACGCAGTGACCAAATTGGCGCCGTTGCTGGTGACTTTTAGATTCTATTTAATTATTAGTTTCTTTTTAAAACTGTTGGATTGAGTTTTTATTTTTATTTTTGTTTTAATTTTTGTCTATGTGCGTGAGTGTTTTCTGAGTTTTGCGTCTGTTTCGGTCGACACACATTGTGTCGGTCGACACAACCAAAATCTGTGTGTCAATTGACAGGGCTTATGTCGATCGACATATAGGCTAACTTTCTGAAGTCTTTTTCTTAGGTTTCATGAACATGAGGGCTCAGGGCAAACCACTCGAAGTTTTTGACTGAGAAATTGAGGCCATAGTCCAAAAGAGGAAAAGCAAGGAAAAACAAAGCACAAACATCAATATGGAACAACCTCACAACCCGAATGAAGAGGATCACCATAACATGCCACCCTTGGAGGATCCCGACACACAAATCATAACTCAAGGGAATGCCCTTCTTCTAGTTGAAGTCATCCACATGAAGGAGATGATCAAGCAATTAATGGTTGAAAGAGAGGCAGACAGGCTCGAGACTGCAAGGAGAGAAAGAGAATGAGAAAGAGAAAGACTGCGCTGCAACTCCGACGATGAGGATCTAAACGCCATGGCAAAGAGCTACAGACTACAACCCGACAATGAGGGATTTGTTATTGGTATCACTGCCAATAACTTTGAACTCGAAAACCGATTTGATTCAGATGGTTCAACAAAACCAATTTGGTGGCCTAGCGGTGGAGGATCCCTACACTCATCTCCGAATGTTCGTAGAGGTGTGTGAGACCATCAAGAAGAATGGAGTCAGCCAGGATGTGATCCGTCTGCGCTTGTTTCCCTTCTCACTGCGGATCAGGCTCGGATGTGGTTTACATCCCTGGATTGTAGCAGCATCCGCACTTGGGCAGATCTCCGAGCAGAGTTCCTCACCGCATTCTTCCCTCCTTTTGTGATCATTCAGAAGAAATTGGAGATCCTGCAGTTCCTCCAAAAGATGGATGAGTCCTTGTTCGAGGCATGGAGCAGGTTCAATGAGCTATTGAGTAGTTGTACGTGATGGGTTTTGTATACTGAAAGCATTTATTATAATGAGTATACAACGATTTATTTCTCCTATTTGTTAACAATCTTACATGTATGAACAATGGTATCCTCTTGTCTCACCGATAGGGAGGATCATACGGCGTGTTGTAGATCGCAGAAGACAGTATGATAAATTGACCTAGTGAGACATAAACCTGATCACAGCCGAGACAGCGTATGAGGATACTTCTGTCCGGATGGCTGCGACATTATCGGAATAAGTAGTCTGTCTTGGTTACTTGACATGCTGGTACGCAGAGGTGGCGTATTGATGGACCGCAGTGAGATGTATTCGTCTGTTTGACATCAGCGAATGCAAGATCTCGTTATATTGATTGAGTCCAAACCCTAACGAAGGTTCAGGGGTTTGCACGGGTTGACTGTTGCTTTGACTTGCCATGGTGGAGAGCCTAAGTAACGTGCTCGTATATCCGCATCTTGGGTAACAGCAGTTCGTGTAGTACCGCCTGAGACAGGGTTTAGGTAACCATATCCGAGTAATAGGATGGGGACATTCCCTGAGGAGCTCAATAACATTCATCGGGCCAAAGTCCTGCAGGCTGATTAAGTTCAGGCACGAGTGATCAGGTTTGAGTGGTACTACTCAGGAATTATAAGATATTAATTAATTGTAGTTAGAGCTTGTCAGAGGCTCCGATTAATTAATGGATGTCCGGTAACTTTAAATATGAGGATTCTCAATTAATGCAGCCCGTTCTCATAACGTGGTAATAAAGAGGTAGGTGAGTATTAATTCTGTGGTGAAAAAGAATTAATATTAATTAATTAATTGTGTCCTGGGTTGTGGACATGAGAATTAATTAATTTATAGGCCCACTTTATTATTAGCATTAGGTCCCAGGACTGGCCCAATTAAGTATGCTGAATTGAGCCCAAAATGGCCCATTAGGGTTTCCAACCCTAGGTCTATAAATAGACAGCTCCCTCTCATAAGTTGTAACACAGTTGAAACACACTAAACCTAGAGAGAGAGGGAGGCACCGTTTTTGGGAGAAGAGGGAGGAGAATTTCGATTCTGGTCCTGCTCAGAATACAGATCTACGGAGTCCTCACCAGTAGTAGATCTGAACAGCATTGGGACACAGCCCTGAAGATCTAATCTGGAGAACAGATTTTTCTTCTCTTCTCTATTTGTTTTTTGAATTTATTCTTAGAAATTAGATCTCTAATTTCTACTTCCGCAGATTAATTCGAATTGCGTGGTTGAATTGGATTTGGAATTCAAACGTGAAAGATCGGTTCAGACTCGACGGAGTTACGGTAAACCCTAAATCCACAAATCTTTGTATTAAATTCATAGGAGCATGCTAGGGTTTTGAGAATTTTAATTATGTGCAATAACCATAAATCGATCCGGTTCAATTTGGTTTTGGTGATTCGGTTCACAGAAAAACCCTACAGTTAGTGTATCTCTCGTTCTAGTAAACGTCTATGAGTGTAGCTTGCTAGTTCCTAGAGGTGCATGGGTACGGTTGTTGTGATTTCTAGACAAATAATTTAAATCATGTGAATAGTGGGAGGGTTTTGCATAAACGTCTACAAGTGTAGCTTGCGTAGATCTCTTTCACAAGTATTCTAGGATTGATTTATAGATAATAAAAGCTTTAAGGGCTGTGCGGTATGGTTACGTGCCATGCTAAACTGTCTCTTTTGGCCGGAGTTAAATTTGTGGTTAATTACTTAGAAGCATCTTAGAATATAATGCAAGAATTGCATCCCTGTTCTTGAGATTAAATGGATTGGGGCTTAAAACCCGCAGTTCTGGTTGAGGGTGACATCGTAAACGTCTACGAGTGTAGCTTGCGGTGGGAACTCTTGGGCAATTAGAGGAAAACATTTGTATTTGATTTATTAAAAGGTTTTCAATGCATTTGTTTTCGAAGTTCTACGTGTATTTTCTTATTTAAGATCTTTATTGTTTCAGATATGTCTATGTCTACTGTCGATCATATACTTGCTCTCAATCCTCTAACTGGTCCAAACTTTCCTGAATGGAGTTTCTGCATCAAACACATCCTTTATCTGAAAAATCAAGCACATGTTCTTTACATGGATCCACTGTTGCGCTCTCATAGAGGAGTATGCGAGCTTGAGCTTGAATTCTATGAAAGATGGGAGGATGCTGATGAGTTTGCCTTCTGGCTCATCACAGGTTCCCTGTCTAGAGAATTAAGGCATAAGTATGAGTACCTCGAAAGGGCTGGAGAGCTTTGGAAGGAACTCTCGACAGCCTTTGGCAAAGTGGAGCGAACTATTAACTGTAAGCTTGTGCACAATCTTGTGTGCAAGAAGATGGTTGAGGATAGTTCAGTGACTACGCACATGATGTCTATGATTGACCTCATGAGACAGTTTACTGTGCGGGGTTGTAATATCAGTGCGCAAGGCGAGATTGATGTTATCCTGAATTCTCTTCCGGATTCCTATTATGACTTTAAGGTGGTTGCTGCTACAAAGGGAGAGTATGCTTTGCATGAGCTACTTGAGGACCTTGTAGTGGAAGAATCCACCATGCGAGCACGGAAACCTGTTCTGTCTGGTTCTAGTACTGGTTCGACAACCTCTAAGGTTGGAGACGATGGTGCTGAGAGCAAGTTCAGGAAAACAGGCAGTGATAGCAAGTCTAGGAAGGGGAAGAGAGTCAAGGTCACTCCAAAGAAGAACGAGTGTGCTGGATGCCGAAAGGTGGATTGTCCGAATGCTAAGGGACAAGGTACGCCATTTGCATTTGTAACGAAAACATGTTTAGCATCGGTTTCTACTCATTTGTGGGTAGTGGATACTGGAGCTACTGATCATGTTTGTTACATTTTGCAGGGGTTCACACCGAGGAAAGTGCTGAAGAATGACGAGGTTACCATCTCGATGAGGAACGCAACACAAGTGAGTGCAGCTGCCATTGGAGATTTCACCTTGTACTTTGATGAATCTGTTTTAACTTTGAGAGATGTTTTGTACGTGCCGGATTTTCGGCGAAACCTTATTTCAGTTTCCAAACTTTATGTTGATGGATATTCAATTATTTTTGATAGTGGTGTTTCTATCATTGGTAATAACGGTGTTATCTGTCGTGGGATGCTGAATAATTCTCTCTATGTTAGTAACTGTAATCATAAAGCTTCCGCAAGTATTGCATGTAATTCATCCGTAATTGATAATCCTAGAAAGAGAAAACTTACTTCTTCTGATGAGGATCTTACATATCTCTGGCACTTGAGACTGGGTCACATCAGCTTGAAGCGGATTCAAAGACTTGTAAATGACGGTACAATGGACTTAGTCCGGGCTGTACCTTATCAAGTATGCGAATCCTGCATCGAGGGCAAGATGTCAACTAGGTCTTTCAAGGCTAGTCAGTCTCGAGCAGAGGAAGTGTTGGAATTGATCCATTCTGACTTATGTGGACCGATGTCCACGCAGGCTCGTGGAGGGTACGAGTACTTCATCAGTTTCGTTGACGATTACTCAAGGTACAGATACGTTTACCTGCTTCGCTACAAGTCTGAATGCTTTGAGATATTCAAAGAGTTCAAGGCTGAAGTAGAAAAGAAGGTCGGGAAAACTATCAAGTCACTGCAATCTGACTGCGGTGGCGAATACCTCGGTATCGAGTTCCTGCAATATTTGTTAGAAAATGGGATTACATCGCAGTGGACTGCACCGGGTACTCCCCAGCAAAACGGTGCAGCTGAAAGAAGAAATAGGACTTTTCTAGAGATGGTAAGATCAATGATGAGTTATGCAAACTTACCAATTTCGTTTTGGGGCTACGCATTGGAAACAGCAGCTTACGTGCGTATTGTGGTGCCTTCTAATTCAATTCCTAAGACACCTTCTGAGCTCTTCCTTGGTCGCAAACCTAGTTTGTGCAAGTTTAGGGTATGGGGTTGTCTGGCACACGTACTGTCGAAGGAACCTGATAAGTTAGAAAGCAGGTAAAAAGTAATGCTGTTCATAGGGTATCCAAGGCAAATGAAAGGTGGTTACTTTTACTGTCCTGAGAGTCAGAGAGTCGTTGTTAGCACCAACGCTAGATTCTTGGAGGACGAGTATGTGAGTAATCACAATTCAAGGAGTGATATCGTTCTTCAAGAAATTGAGAACGAGAATGCAATTCCAAGGGAAGGGGAACGTGTAGATGTGGGTGCACCTGTGAGAGGTACAACACCACAGACACGTTCTTCAGTGCAAGGTGCAACTTTTCTAAACGTTTACCTCGAAGAAGGTAGGGACATCAACATGCAGCAACCCGAGGGTTACATAAGCAAGGGCGAAGAACATCTTGTCTGGAAGCTTAGGAAGTCCTTGTATGGACTTAAGCAAGCTTCAAGGTCGTGGAACTTACGTTTCAACGATGTGATTAAATCCTATTGATTTGCACAGTTGGAAAATGAAAATTGTGTTTACCGACTTTGTGTCAGTGGGAGCGTGGTCTTCCTTGTACTTTACGTTGATGACATACTCCTATTTGGAAACAACGAGGAAGTGATGTCCGAAATCAAAGCTTGGTTATCCGAACAGTTCCAAATGAAGGATCTAGGAGAAGCTAGCTACATTCTTGGGATTAAGGTCTTACGAGATCGTCAGAGAAAAATGTTGAGCTTATCCCAGGCATCCTATGTGGATACTGTGATAGCCCGGTTCAGCATGCAACTCGCCAAGAAAGGCTTGCTACCTTTCAGACATGGCGTTCATCTTTCTAGTGGGCAGTGTCCTTAGACACAGCGGGAGAAAGATGAGATGAGTCTTGTACCATATGCTTCAGCAGTGGGTAGCTCATGTATACGATGCTGTGTACCAGGCCAGATATCTGTTATGTCGTTGGCATGGTAGCAAGATATCAGTCTAACCCTGGACAGGAGCACTGGACTGCTGTAAAGCACATCCTCAAGTATTTGAAAAGAACTAGGAATTTCTTCCTAGTTTATCAAAGTGAGGATTTGTGCCCTGTGGGTTATACGGACTCGGATTTCCAAGGGGACCAGGATGAGAAGAAATCGACCTCAGGATATGTGTTTACCCTGTGAGGTGGAGCTATATCTTGGAGAAGCTCAAAGCAGAAATGCATTGCTGACTCCACCATGGAGGCGGAATATGTCGCCACCTCCGACACCTCGAAAGAGGGGGTATGGCTCCGGAACTACCTTTTAGAGTTGGGCGTGATCCCGAGTTTGCCGAGAAGCATCACAATTTATTGTGATAACTCTGGTGCAGTGGCAAACTCAAAGGAACCGCGGTCTCACACGGCAAGCAAACACATAGAGAGAAAGTACCATATCACACAAGAAATCGTATCGAGGGGCGATGTGCTGATTAAGAAGATTGACACTGCTGACAATCTTGCTGATCCATTTACAAAGAGCTTACCGCAGAAAGTTTACGAAAGACATATTCATGAGCTGGGTCTGAGGTGGATGCCAACCACTGACAGTGGTTAAAGAGACAACAAACTAGATAGACGTGAATATACTCTGTAATAGCTTAGTTATGCTTTGAGTATAAGTGGGAGATTGATGGGTTTTGTATACTGAAAGCATTTATTATAATGAGTATACAACGGTTTATTTCTCCTATCTGTTAACAATCTTACATGTATGAACAATGGTATCCTCTTGTCTCACCGATAGAGACGATTATACGACATGTTGTAGATCGCGGAAGAAAGTATGATCACTTGACCTAGTGAGACATAAACTTGATCACAACCGAGACTGCGTATGAGGATACATCTGTCCGGATGGCTGCGGCATTGTCGAAATAAGTAGTCTGTCTTGGTTACTTGACATGCTGGTACGTAGAGGTGGCGTATTGATGGACCACAGTGAGATATATTCGTATGTCTGACATCAGCGAATACAAGATCTCGTTATATTGATTGAGTCCAAACCCTAACGAAGGTACAGGGGTTTGCACAGGTTGACTGTCGCTTTGACTTTCCATGGTGGAGAGCCTAAGTAACGTGCTCGTATATCCGCATCTTGGGTAACAACAGTTCGTCGCCTGAGACTGGGTTTAGGTAACCATATCCGAGTAATAGGATGGGGACATTCCCTGAGGAGCTCAATAACATTCACCGTGCCAAAGTCCTGCAGGCTGATTAAGTTCAGGAACGAGTGATAAGGATTGAGTGGTACTACTCAGGAATAATAAGATATTAATTAATTGTAGTTAGAGCTTGTCAGAGGCTCCGATTAATTAATGGATGTCCGATAACCTTAAATATGGGGATTCTAAATTAATGCAGCCCGTTCTCATAATGTGGTAATAAAGGGGTAGGTCAGTATTAATTCTGTAGTGAAAAAGAATTAATATTAATTAATTAATTATGTCCTGGGTTGTGGACATGGGAATTAATTAATTTATAGACCCACTTTATTATTTGCATTAGGTCCCAGGTCTGGCCCAAGGAAAGTGTGCTGAATTGAGCTCAGTAGCCCATTAGGGATAAAACCCTGGGTCTATAAATAGACCACTCTCTCTAGAAACCCTAGCTAACTTGTGTGATTATTCAAATCAGTCAAAACCCTAGGGCAGAGAGAGAGGGGGCGCCGACTTCATTGTTAGAAGTTGGAGAATTTTGATTCTGGTCCTGCTCAAGCCACAGATCTACGGAGTCCTCACCAGTAGTAGATCTGATCAGCACCGGGATACAGATCTGAAGATTTAATCTGGAGAACAACATATTTCTTTCTTCCCTTTTGTTTTCGATCTTTATTCTAAGAAATTAGAGATCTAATTTCTTATTCCGCAGATAAAATCGGATGGCGTGATTGAATTCAAGTTGGAAATTCAAACGCAAAAGATCGGTTCAGACTCGACAGAATTACGGTAATTCTCAATCCACAATATATTGTATTAAATTCATAGGAGCATGCTAGGATTTATGTTGTATTTAATTATGCATAAAATCTATAAATCGATCAGGTTCAGTTTGGTTTTGGTGATTCGGTTCACGGGAAAACCCTACAGTACGAGGCATGGACATACCGTTGTTACTCACATGTGAGTTTGTTAATAGATAGGAAATACAATTGAATGTATACTCATTGTAATAAATGCTTTTTGTATACAAAACCCAACATGTTTCTCATATGCTCATCCTGAAGGTGCCGAACACCCTCCACTAGATTTTGATGTTCAAAATGAAGAGATCGTGGAGAAGAAGAAGGAGAGCCTCGACGAGGTGCTACAAAAGTTCATCAAGGCTTCTGACTATCGGGTTGGCAAAATTGAGCAAGAAGTGGCAGGGTTCTACACCAAGGTGGACAGACTTGGGAAGCATGTGCAGATCATCGAGACGCAGGTCAGTCAGATTGCTACCTCACTTGGTACACAACACAAGCAAGGGAAGCTGCCGAGCACCACCGAAGTGAACAACAAGAACCAAAAGGAGTGCAAAGCAATCAAGTTGAGGTTCAGAAGTAGCTACATAAGCCCAAGGATGCCCCAAAACGATTTTGGGGGAGAAGAAGAGGAATTTCTTGCAGGAATGCCCTCTATTTTGACCGACACACCCTGTGTCGATCGACACAAAGGACAAAAAGAGGCAGACATGTCAGGTGATGATGATGAATCAATCGACAGGAACTCAATAGGTGTGTCGATCGACACACCCCTTGTGATCGACACAGAGGGCAGGTCAACGCAAATCCTGCCCAGTCGATACAAAAGTCTCCCCAGCTCAACAATTCAAGTTCCAAAGCTGCTCCAACACCTCCGATGCCCTTTCCTCAGCAGTTTGCCAAGCAAAACGAGGATTCCAAGTTCGCGATATCCGTGGAGAATTTGAAGAAGGTAAGTATTAACTTACCATTGATCGAGGCTTTGAGAGAGATCCCGATCTACATGAAGTATCTCCTCAAGTTGATGAGCGAGAAGAAGCATTTTGTGGAGAATTCAATTGTGAAGCTTCATGAGCAGTGCAACCTACTCTTTTAGAAGAAGATTCCAATCAAGAGGAGTGATCCAGGGTGCTTCTCGATTCCAGTCAAGATCGGGGGGATTAAATTCCAAAAGGTGATGTGCGACATTGGTGCCAACATCAATTTGATGCCTTACTCCATCTACAAGCGCCTCAACATTGGAGAGATGAGGCCTACTACAATCACACTACAGATGATAGACCGATCTGTGTCTCACCTCAAAGGTATACTTGAAAATGTTCTCATTTGTGTGTGTCATCTAATTTTCCTTGCAGATTTTGTAGTGTTTGACATGAAGGAGGATAGCAACACGCCCCTAATTATGGGACGAGAATTCTTGGATACAAGTGCCGCACTGATTGACTGCCGCGATGGGGAAATTACACTACAAGCCAATGATGAGAGGACCACATTCAAGCTCGACAAAAGCCAACAGCAATCCGAATGCAATCGAATCACCTCCATTGAAGATTTTGAGGATGAAGTGAAAGAAACCGAGGAAGAAAAGGAAGACCGAGCTGCCATTGAATGGGAGCAAAGGGAATGGGATGACAAAACTGCCAAGTACACCATCTCACCCCGAGCTCATCACTGTCATTCAAGATAGACTCGTCTACATCGTTGATGCCTGAGGAAGGAGAGTCCGCACCAATCCTCCATGGACTTGAGAAAAAGAGGTACCAACGAGCTTCGACGTTAACTAAGCAATTGTTGGGAGGTAACCCAACCTTTACTTGCTTTATTTTTTATTGCCTTTATTTTGTTTTTTCGATTTATGCCTTTATTTTTTATTTTCAAAAAATAAATTGGAGGATCGTCCTTTGTATCGATCGACATGTCTGATGTCGATCGACACAGAGGTCCAGACGGAGCTAAACTTTCGACCTGAGCAAGGAGTCGACATGAAGGTTCTTTGTCGATCGACAGGGCCCCTATTGATCGACGCAGAGTGCCAGCAGCACCAACAACTTTGTCGCGCAGCGCTGATTCCTCCGGTGGATAAAAACGTTGATGTCTAAGATCAACAGTCAGGTACAAGTTCTTATTCTTGTCTGACTTTCAAACTTTTTCTAACTCTCCGAGTTCAAAATAAGTTTGGGGGGATGTGGACAAGAAATTCGAACTTTTCTATCCCTTTTTATGCTTTCTGTTATTTACATTTATGCCAAGAAAAAAAATATGGATATAGTGATGAGGAAACTTGTTGAGTATTTGAACCTATTTGAACTAAGTGTGAGTTTGAAATAGATTAAGGATAGTTTGATTTGATTTTGATTGTGGTTGATTGCCTATGAAAGTAGCAAACCGCATGATATGATTGAATTGAAACTTATACTTGCATGATGTTTGAGTGGAATGAAATTGATTGTGGAAGAAAAATTGAACCAAAGTGAGAATTTGAGCCTGATTTTGTTCATGTGAGATTCGCATGTATGTTTTCGTTTCTCTAGAACATGCTTTTGTTCTGTTTCAAGACTGCATAGTGTGCACAAGGATAGAAAATGATTTTATCCCAAACATTGTTATATGTGATATTTTATCCCTAGAATAACCCCTTTGAGTCTGCTACTTTTTCTTTCTTTGTCTATTAGTTAAGAAAAACATTATAGTTATGTCTTGTCTATGAGAGAGTGCTATGAAAAAGGTGATTTGTATCTTGTCTATAAGATTTAGGTGAAATAAGGGTAATTATTATAAGTAGATAAAAAATTCGTATTGGTGTACAAAAGAAGGTTGGATTCTAGAAAAGAAAAAAAAAAGAGAAAAGTTTTTTTGTGGCCTTATAAGCTTAAGAAAAAAAATTATAGAGCATAAATGGATTAGAAAAGAAAAAAAGAAAAAAAAAAGAAAAATAAAGAGCCTTGGTTTGTGTTGAAAATATTAGGAGAAAGGTGGATGAAGAGAACAGAGTGAATTAAGATTGATGAGGTGGACGCACTAGAGTTGATTTTGAGTCACTTGACCATATTTCCCTACATTTCACAAAAACCTTACATTACAACCAAATGAAAAATCCTTTCTGATTCTTGAATTGTGTGCACAGTTGAGCAGTGGAAATTCTAGAAATTTTCCAAGCCTATGGTAGAAATTTCTTCAAACATGTTGTGAGTGCTTTCATTGAAACCCAAACACTTGTGTGAATGAGAGAAACACTTTCTTGTGAGTCTTTCGCAGTTGTTGCATCTTATCTCTTTCAAATTGCTTGTGTGATGTGAATTTTTTATTCTTTAATGTGATGAATCTTATGAGACATTGCACTTTCAACTGCATGAGATTTCTTTTCTTTTGATTGAGGACAATCAAGCATTCAAGTTTGGGGGTTCAATAAACTCATATGTACACTCACTTATATATGTTTTTCTCCCTTATTTTAGTGCAATTAGATTAGGTTTTTAGTTATTTTTGTGCATTAGTGCATTATAGAGGATGTTATGCTTTGTATGCTAAGTTTTGTAGGTTTTTAAGGCTAAAAATGAGCAAAATGTGAAAAGAGCCGAGTTTGACATAGTTGCTGCTTCGATTGACACACGGGAAGGCAAGAAAAAAACCCGAAGCTTTACCTCTGTGTCGACCAATAGGTAGAATGTCAACTGACACAGAGGTCGGATGTCGATCGAAGGAAGCTATAGGAAGAGAGGCTCGACATGTGCATGCATGTCGATCGACACACTCCGTGTCGATCAACACAAAGGTCGAACAAGGGTGGATCGAAATGGAAGTGAAGAAGAAGTCGACACAATGCATGTGTGTCAATCGAGACTCTGCATGTCGATCGACACAGAAGCTCGAGAAGGGAATTTTACCCATTTTAGTTATTTTTGATATTTTAGCCCAATACTTTGTAAAGATATTTTCACTCCTCTATAAATACTATCTCCTTAGGGCACGAAAATAATCCCTTTCATTACTTAGAATATTATAGCATTGGAGTTTTTAGAGACTTTCAAGGTTCCTCTTTTCCTTGTAAGGTATTTTTATGAATTTCAATAATATGTGTTCTTTGTTTCTAAACATGTTTAGTGCCTAGAAACCTTAACAGGTTCTAAGGATTTGATAATCTTTTCTGATGCATGTTTAAATGATTTAACTCAATATCATGGTTTAATTTCCTGAACTTAATTAATTGAATCTAGATTTAAAGTAGGTACTATGCACTTCGGACTAGTGTTTCGAAGAAAAGAAAGGAGGTGATGAAGAGATAGTGGGTTATTCTGACAGTGATCTTGCAGGTGACCTCGATGATTGAAAAAACATAAGAGTCATGGCATTCTACATCATTGATTATCTTGTCTCGTGGGACTCACAGAATCATAAGACAATTGCATTTTCTACGTGCAAAGGAAAATTCATGACAGCAACAGCGGTAGTATGTCAAACGTTGTGGTTGAAAATAGTATTGTTCAAATTGACTAGTTCGAGATCAAAGATGGTGAATGATATGATCCTGGCCCGAAGGATAAGATAGTAGCCCAGGAACTCGAATGAAATGACTCAGGTGCGATGCTAAAGCAAACTGATCACTTGATACAATGGGGGAAGATCCAACTTCTTTGAAGTCGACCCTTAGAGAATCGCAGACAAGAACAAAAACAAACCCTTACAACCCAAAAAGCGACTCGTCTCAACAATGATGGATATAGCGAAGATGCCACAAACGGCTGCAGGATTCCATTTGATAAGTCAAATTTTGAATTCTAGACCTTAGAATTCGTGAGCCTTCAGAAATAATGAGGAGATAATCTCACAAATTTTATTAAAACTGAAATATGAATAATTTGTCCAAAACAAGGCCTATATATAGGCAACTCAAATCCCTAATCTAATAAGGAAAATAAATCTAAAAGCATATCAAATCTATCAAGTTATACTACAAGTATATCTCAATATCTTTGCAATAAAAAGAAACTAAACATCTAGAAGCAAATTAATTAAAATTCGAAATTAATTAAAAAAATTAAATTAAAAACTCAAAATTAATCCCGATTGATCTTCAATTAAACTTCTTCTTTTAGCCCACCAGGATCTCCATCATTCCCCTCTTCATCAAAAGGATTTGTCCGAAAATCCACATGTCAACTCCAATCACATTGCTTTGCTAGGAAAGAGCTTCTCACCATACAATTGTCATTCTTCTCCTCAGCCAGCTTCGGTGCAGCATCCACTTCTTTTTGCATCTACGCTTGGTCTTCATGAACATGTTTTGGAAGTAAGATGTACAAGACGTATTTTTTTTTATTATACTCAAAGGAGTATTTTAATGGATTTTTACTAGCAAACTGAATTGTATAATCCGATTGTCAAGGACCCATTATTGGATATCATAAAATTAATTACTATGCCTATGATCAAACCTAGCATGCTCCTATTGAATGCATAAGAAAGTTTGTGGAATACCTAGATGAATTTAAACTCTGAACAGTTGCACAAAGATTTGTTCTTTAATCCTTCTTGCGCAATAAAATTTAATCCTAAAAAGATCAGAATTAAATCTATGATTTTATATGGATAAAATCAAAAACTTGAAGAGAAGAGAGAGAAAGAAGATTCTCCAGATATGATCTTCTGATATGTATCCCTTGTTCGAGTCGAAAATCTAGTGAAGATTCCCTCTGAATTTGTGCCTATCGAGAAGCAGAAATTCCTCCCCTTATCTCAAATCCAATCAACTTCTACAGCTCCCAAATCTTTGGTTTTCTGTTTATCAACTTATGATCTTGTGGTGTATTGAGATCTGAGAACTAGGAGGTATTTATAGGAAATGCTGATACCTATTGGGCTTGAGCTTTTCATGGGCCAGACCAGGAACCAGTATGCAAATAGCAAAGAAGGCTTATTAATTAATTAATTCACAAATTAATTAAAATCTTGTATTCCTGAGTAGTACCACTCAATACCTTTTCATTTATGCTTGAACTTAATCAGCCTGCAGGACTTCTGCATAGTGAGCATCTTTTGAGCTTCTTAGGGATTGTCACCATCCTATACTGGATATGGTTACCTAATAAAAGAACTAGAAGTTATACACAAGCTGCTACCACCCAAGATACAAATATACGAGTACATGTAAGGTTCTCCACCACAGTATCTCAAGTGAAACACAAACATGTGTATACCTCTTGAACCTTCATTAGGCTTTAAATTTCATCAAACCATCGAGATCAAGATTCTTTTAATGTCAGATAAAAGAATCAATCTCAGTTTGGTCCTATCAATACGTACCAAACGTACCAGCACATCTAGTGACCAGGTTAAGCCAATAGTTACTGACTATGTTGCAGCTTAAACAGACAGTCTATCATAGCACTGTCTCAGCTATGATTACCTTTATATCTCGCTAGGTCTAGGGATCCATATGATCTTCCATGATCTACAATACACCATATGATCTCCCTATTGACGAGATAAGAGGATAGAGTCACTTGCGTTATATGTTAGTTAATTTAGAAAGGAGATGATAATACAACAATAATGATTCCCAGTATATTACCCATAAACCATGTTCATAATATACCAATCATAATGCTTTAAGTATATAAATACATCAATCTCCCACTTATACTCAAAGCATTATACAAGTTCTTTCCAAAGTACACAATGCGTCTACATTAATCTAGTTATTACATAAATCATCATGTGGTTGTTTACACCCGCAATCCAAGGTTACAAACATGCACCTCGTAAACCTTATGTGGTAAGACTTTTGTGAATGGATCTGCTAGATTTTTTCTTAGTGTCACTCTTCTCAATTAGCACATCACACCTTGTTACGATTTCTCGTATGATATGATACTTTGTCTCAATGTGTTTAGTTGCCTTGTGAGATCGTGGTTCTTTCAAATTTGTCACAACTCCAGAATTATCACAATACACTATGGTAGTCTTGGGCAAATGAGGAATCATGCCCAACTCCAAGAAGAAGCTCTGGAGCCATGGTGGAGTCTGCAATGTATTTCTGTTTTGCACTCCTCCATGATATGGCTCCACCTCCTAAAGTAAACACATACCCAGAGGTAGATTTCTTTTTGTCCTGATCTGCCTGGATATCCGAATCTGTATAACCCACAGGGCACAAATTCTCATACTGAAATACCAACCAATAGTCTCTTGTCCTTTTTAGATACTTGAGAATGTGCTTTACGACAGTCCAGTGCGCTTGTCCAGGGTTAGACTGATATCTTGCTACCATGCTAACGACAAAGTAGATGTCTGGTCTCGTGTATATCATAACATACATGAGACTTCCGACTGCAGAAGCATACAAAACTTTACTAATTTCATATTTCTCGTCTTATGTCTTAGGACATTGATCCTTGAAAGATGAACGCCATGTCTGAAAGGTAACAAGCCATTCTTGGTGGTTTGCCTGAAACGAGCAATCATAGTATCCACATATGAAGCTTGAGATAACACCAACATCCTACATAAGACATTAATACCTAGGATTTATCTGGCTTCTCCAAGATCCTTCATATGAAACTGTTCAGATAGCCACCCTTTTATGTATGACAATACCTCCACATTGTCTCCAAACAGGAGGATATCATCTACATAAAGTTCAAGGAATACCACACTTCCATTGACACATAGACGGTACACACAACTCTCATTCAAACATTGTGAAAATCCATAGGACTTAATCACTTCGTTGAAACGTAAGTTCCATGAACGTGAAGCTTGATTAAGTCCATATAAAGACTTCTTGAGCTTCCAGACCAAATACTCTTCGCCATTCTGTACATAACCTTCTAGCTGTTTCATATAAATGTCATGACCTTTTTAAGGTACCCGTTCAGAAATGCGGTTTTGACATCCATCTGCCAGATTTCTTGGTCCATATGTGCAGCTATAGCAAGGAGTATCCGAATGGACTTGAGCATGACTACCAGTGAGAAGGTTACATCATAGTCTATGCCCTCCTTTTCACTAAAACTCCTTGCCACAAATCTCGCTCATTTCTTTCTTTTGTATACCCACTTGCAACCTATGGATCGAGAGCCATCTGGTAGCTCAGTTTGAAAGTAAGGGACTAAGTATGAAAGTAAGGTTGGCCGTAGACACTTCAATCAACACGCTCCATCCCTCAAATGGTATACCCTGCCAAATGACAAATCAAACTATTAACAACTCACAAGGAACACCACTATCCACTCAGCTCCTAGAAAAGACTCTTCTAGCTACATAACACAAATTAGAAATCTATCTAGGCGAAAATTAAAACAAAAGAAAGAAGAATGGTTGGGTTGCCTCCCAACAGGCGCTTCGATTTATGTTGGTAGCTAGACGACCTTACCATATTCATCCATTATAAAAAATCTTGTGGATTTTTGATATACCTTTCTCTCTTGATCGCACCTTACTAGGAAGCAACTTGTTTATAGAGATATTCCTTGCACCCCTCTCATCCTTCCAAGGAGGTTTTAATATCTTGAATAGCTCTTTTTAGATGGGTAGTTCTTCCATCTTTGATGTAATGTCCAATGTATCATCTAAATTGCTCTTCACTACAAAATCCACCACAAATTCTCAATTGAACTTATCCTTCGTGTCTAAGTTAAGAACATGCACCTCCATCGGCTTCACAAACTCTTCTTCACAAACCTTATTTGTTACCAAACTCTCTTCTTCCAATAAACTTACTAAGGCCGATACTTTATTAATTTCTTCCTGCGAAAGCGTCACACTATCGCCCTTCTTCACATCTTCCTTGGTGCCTTTATTTGCGTCATGTCTTTTTAGTAGATCTTCAACCTTCTTTTGTGGTTCTTCATCTTGCAAGACCACTATCTCCTCTTCTATGACTTCTTCATGCAAATGCACTCCACTTGCTTTCTTTCACTTAAATGTTTAGCAATGGTTGAGAGTTGTACTTGAATATCTTCAAGTATCTTATCATATTTTTCAAACTTCTTATCTCCTTCCTTGCTTAAGTGCATCATATCATCCCTTTCTCCTCTTATAGGAACCTTCCAGCTCTCATAATCGGCATCTCCACTCCCCGCGAGTTGATTCCAACCATTATATTGATATGTTGGCGAAAAATATGGGAAGGGTTGCTGATTCGGATGGTAATACATCTCACCATAATGATATTGGTAATTCCAATGATCGTTCTCCCATCTTTGATTTACATAATTCACCTCATTCGGATATTCTTCTTCCTTCTTCATTTTATCTTCCATCTATTGGTAGCAATTTTCCGCCATTTTCTTGAATAAAGTCCAGAGTGGCCTCTGTGGTATTTGCTCTCCATAATTTTGCTCTCATCTCCTCCAATTGCCTTTGTAAATATTCCATTCTCTCCGTATCAACTCTTCTTCCGTTCTCCAAATTGGCTTCCACTTTTTCCAAGTCTTTCTTTCTCCAACGTTCTTCCAATAATCGAGTTTAGGACCTTGTGACATAAACAACCTACAAAAGTCCACAAACTCCAATTACCAATCTATCAAACAAATTAATAAACACCTTGACTACAATCAACACACTTTCACCAATATCTAACAACTTACTAAGTGAAGTCCCCGGTAATGGCGCCAAAACTTTATGCACTAAAAATTCAGTTAACAAAGTCAACTAAATCTCTAGCAAATGCAAGAATAAAATATCAAACCGAATTCTTCTCGATTTGCCTGCTAGAATACGAGTTACTCACACGTTGGGTTTATATCCAAGTTGGTCAAGTCATTGAGTTTTTCAATTAAAGTAGGCAATGAATTAAACCTATTCTATCTATCTAGCCAACAATATCAAAATATGAATCAAAACTAACAATCATCATCATCATAGTCACTCACAATCCAAATCAACCACTCCAACAATTACAAGATCAAGAGCACAATAATTGAGCATAATAAAGGGAAATTAGGATATTGGAAAGAACTTTGTAGTGAAAAATTAATTCCAATTGAATGATGCAAACACAAATTAATCTTCTTAGAGATGGTCAATCCACTCTTAAATGACTAATCTCCTTAGCACTGGTGAATTAATCATAGATGAGTTAAGATTATCCAACTGTTACGTTATCTAATCCTAACGCACTCCCAAACGATATTAGATACTAACCTATAAGCTTCCTCTGCACAGGGATTGGATCGAGACATATATAAAATGATTCTACTCATGACATTTCAATCCGCATATTGGTTGCAATCTCAATGTCAAACTATCAAGCAATTGACTCTTATCTACATTACTTGAATGAGAACAAGCTCTAGCATGTCTTAATCAACTAAGAAGAGGTAAACAAGCATTCAGTTGACCAAAATCATTCACCACATCATTCAATCCAACATCCTATGGAAATCTAGCTGCTCATACCTTGTGAGTTGTTCAACTGAATACAAATAGAAAGCATATCCATTACAAAGTAGAAACTGAATAGAATTTTCCCCCAATTTTGGATGATTATGACTTGATCTACTCTTTGATCTTCAATCTCCCCCTATTGGATGGATTTGGCTTTGAATCCCCTTCAATTGTTATATTGGATGGAGTTTGGAGTGTTTTGGAGCGAGTAACCGTCACCAAAGTGCCAAAAATTCTTTTCAATTTTATTTCTCCCCTATTTATAGTAAGTTAACAGAATTAGATCTCGCTTGGGACTGATTCATCTCACCCGGGATTTCCTAAACTTAGAAACCACCAGAAATTCCTGCAGGATCTTGCCCGGGACCAGGAGATCTCGGTAGAATTCTCCTCTATAAGGCAAATCTCGACCAAGCTAAGAAGGCTTCGGTCGAACTCTACCTTACAAAGACAAATCTTGACCGAACCAAAATGGGTCTGGGTCGAGATTTTGCTCTGTTTCACCCCTGCTGCTCTTCTCACTCCTTGTGGGTCTAGATTTCCTTGGCTAATGCAAAATTTAGGTCAAAATTTTGCCAAACTTGTGGTTTTATGCTCAGTACTATGTGGTACCGTGCCTTGCATTAGTGGCCGTGTTGGTAGTCCCTCACCAGTACTAGTTGAATCTACCACAACACAGGGCATTCCTGATGGAATCGCTTCGTCATCTCCAAGTTCATGGAGAATGACTTCACTCTTGTGCTTGTGGTTTCTTACATATCTGTCCTCTAAGAATCTCACATTGGTACTGATAACGACTTTTTGATCCTTAGGAAAATATAAGTAACCACCTTTCGTTTGCCTGGGATATCCTATAAATAGCATTAGCTTACACCTACTTTCTAACTTATTAGGTTCCTTTGTCAGCAAATAAGCTGGACAACCCCAAACCCTCATTCTGGTTAGCTTGGGCTTTTGTCCATTCCAGAGTTCTAGAGGTGTTTTAGGAACTGATTTAGAAGTTACCAGGTTAAGCAAATAGGCCGTTGTTTCCAAGGCATATCCCCAAAAAGAAATTGGCAAGCTTGCATAACTCATCACTGACCTAACATTTCCAAAAGAGTTCTATTTCTTCTTTTAGCTATACCATTTTGTTTAGGGGTTCCTGGTGCTGTCCACTGGGATGCAATCTTATTACCTGACAAGTACTGCAAGAACTCATTAATAAGGTATTCTCCACCACGATCTGATCGTAGTGTCTTGATAGTCTTACCCACCTTCTTCTCTACTTCCATCTTGAATTCTTTGAATCTCTCAAAGCATTCACACTTGTAGCGTAACAAATAGACATATCCAAATCTTGAGTAATCATCAATAAATAAAAGTGACGAAGTACTCATAACCTCCATGAGCTTGCTTGGGCATAGGGCCACATAAGTTAGAGTGGATCAACTCCAACACATCCTCTGCCCGAGCTATTCTTTCCTGAAAAGGCCTGGTAGACATCTTACCCTCTATACAAGATTCATAGACTTGATGAGACACCACTTGGAAAAAATCATAGATACCATCATCTGCTAGTCTCTTAATCCTCTTTAGACTGATGTGACCGAGTCTCAAGTGCCATAGATATGTTTGATCCTCGTCAAAAGAAAAAAACTTTCTCTTTAAATGATTATTATTATTGGATGAGATAGATGCAATGTTCACGGAAGATTTATGCAAACAATTTATGATATAGAGAGAATCAATCAGTTTATCACGACAAAAAATATTGTTATTGCCAATGATAGTAACACCACTATAAAAAATAACTGAATCTCCATCGATAAATAACTTTGAAACTGAAATTATGTTCCGCCGAAAAACTGGCACAAAAAAACATCTCTCAAAATCAAAATATTTTTTTTCAAAACATAAAGTAAAATCTCCAATGGCTACTGTTGAGACTTGCTCTCCGCTGCACATAGAGATAGTAACCTTGTCATGTGTTCAGATGCCTTGTCGGCACGAACCCTGATAAGCTCATATTTATACTCACTTATTTAAATTTTTCTCCATTGTTTCGGTGCAATTAGTTTATGTTTTTACTTATTTCTGTGCATGAGACTGTTTTGGAGGATGTTACGCCCTTCGTGGTGAGTTTTTCAGGTATTTAGGGCTAAAAAGAGGCGAAATGATGAAAGAACTGAGTTACACAGGGTTGCCTCTTTGATTGATGCACGGGAAGTCGACCAAGTTTGAAAATAAAGCCAAAAACCCGAAGCAGAGCCTCTGTATTGATCGAAGTGGTGCATGTCAATCAGAAGCAAGGCAGAAGAAGAAAGCTCGACATGTGCAGGCACATCAATTGACAGGCTCCCTGTCGGTCAACAAGAAGGACATTGAAGGCATGTCAATCGACGGGATCCCTAGCAACCGACACAGAGGACAAATCTGGGCGGATCGAAAGTTGCATGTGTGTTGATCGACATAGAGGCCCGACATGGAGATTTTGGCCTGTTTTGGCAATTTGTGCTATCTTTGCCCAATACCCAGATTAGGTCTTTTTCTCTCCTCTATAAATAGAGACTATTATGCACGAAAATAAGTTAGTTTTTTTAGACTTTAATTTCTGGATTTTACATTGAGCTTTGGAGTTTTTAGAGACATTCAAGGTTCCTCTTTATTTGTAAGTTAATTTATAATATGTGTTCTTTATTTCTAGTCATGCTTTGTGGCTAGAACCCTAACAGGATCTAGGGCTATGTGCGTTCTTTTCTGATGCATGTTTAATTAAAATCAACTCAATAGCATGGTTCAATTCCTTGTGCTTAATTAATCGAATCTAGATTTAGAGAAGGATCGAGAGATGAATTTGAATCTAGGTTTGTAGTTATTAATTGAAGGACCGAGAGATGAAAATTGATAATAGGAAAAAGGAATTGAATGCAATTATTTTCTATCTAAAAGGAAGAATTAATTTGTAGGATTTAATTAGATAATTATCGAGATTGACTAATTTGGTGTTCTTGAGACCGAGAGGAGATAGTCACTAATTAGTAATCTAGGGTTTAATTGCCTGACCAAGGAATTTAATCCACTTGAATCTTAATTTATCCCCATTGTTGAGTTGATGAATTTGCATGTTGATGATTAGAATATATGCCCTAGGATCTGTGCTTCCCTTTAATTGTTTTCAAAACCCTTTAAATTTTGCATTGTTATCTTTAATTTCTAAAAAAAAATCCCTTTTTCAAAATCTTCAAACTTCTATTTTCTAGATACCATAGCTGGTACTTTGGATAGTTCGTTGCACAGTCCCTGTGGGATCGACCTAGGGTGTAAAAATATTATTTACTCGCTGCTATTTGCAGTTATCAAATTGGGGTTGTTGCCGGAGATTTGTCAGATCTATCTAATTATTAGTTTATTTTTAGTTCTGATGGATTGAGGTTGTAATTCTATTTTATTTTTGTTCTTTTTTGTTTTTGTGTTTTAAAATTTCGAGTTTTAGGGTTTGAATTTTGTTTTTGGTGTTTGATTTTCATATTTCAGTTTGTGTGTGTGTTTTAGGGTTCTGCGCTCTATTTCGATCGATAGCACGCCTGTCGATCGACACAGCAGCATCCTCCGTGTCGATTGACAGCCTCTCGGTCAATCGATACAGAAGCTAATTATGTGTTCTTTTTGTTTTTCTGTTTTCAGGTTTATGAAAATGAGGGCTCGGGGCAAACCACTCGAGAATTTTGATCCAGAAATCAAGGCCACAGTCTGGAGGAGAAAAAGCAGAGAAAAACAAGCCACAAGCACCAACATGGAGGCACCACCACACCGAATCGATAAGGATTTCTCAAGGATGCCACCTTTGGAGGACTCCGACACACAACTCATTACTCAACAGAATGCCCTTCTTCTAGACCAAGAGGTCAACCATATGAAGGACGTCATCAAGCAACTCATGGCAGAAAGGGAAGCTGACAGGCGTGAGGCCGAAAGAAGAGAAAGAGAAAGAGACCGAGAAAGGCGCCACCAAGATGACTCACATGATGAGGACCCCAACGCGATGGCCAAGAAGTACAGACCACAGCCCGGGAATGAGGGATTTGCTATTGGCATCACCGCCAATAACTTTGAACTCAAGACCGGTTTAATTCAGATGGTTCAGCAGAACTAGTTTGGAGGCCGAGCAGTGGAGGATCCGTACACTCACCTCAGGATGTTCGTGGATGTGTGTGATACCATCAAGCAGCGGGGAGTCTCACTTCAGGATCAGGCTCGGACGTGGTTTACAGCCCTGGATAGCAGCAACATCCGTACTTGGGCCGATCTTAGAGCAGAGTTCCTTGCCGCCTTTTTCCCGCCTTCAGTCATCATTCAGAAGAAGATGGAGATCCTACAGTTCCACCAAAGATTGGATGAGTCCTTGTTCGAGGTTTGGAGCAGGTAGAACGAGTTGTTGAGGAGCTGCCCAGGCCATGGAGTTGATACCGAGGAGCAAGCCCACATATTCTACAGAGGGATGAATGAGAGTACCCAAGCAACCATTAATTATGCCGCAGGAGGTTCTCTGATGAGCAAGTCACCTGAAAAGGCCCTCAAGTTGTTCAAGAAGATTGCGTTGCATGCTCAACAATGGTCCAATCCAAGGAGACCGCAAGTTCGGGCAGTAGAGACAAAGGAGGATTATGCTCTGAAGAAGGAAGTCGAGAGGCTCAAGGGGGAGATGGAGAAACTGACATCTAATGCTGCTTGTGTTTCTGTTGCACAGGTTGACCCCGTAGCTGATGTGAATTACATGAACCGAGGTGGTTATCAAAATTAATACCGGCAAGGGGGATATCAACAATACCACCCTAGACCTCATCCAGGCTTCTCATATTCTCAGCCCGAGGCTGCCGAGTAGCCCCCTCCTGATTTTGATGTGCAGAATGGCGAGGTGGTGGAAAAGAAGAAGAGACCCTCGACGAGGTGCTCAAGAACTTCATCAAAGCTTCCGACTATAGAGTGGGGAAGATCGAGAAAGAAGTGGCAGGAGTGAACACCAAGGTGGATCGACTTGGAAAGCACGTGCAGATCATCGAGACTCAATTCAGTCACATTACCACCTCACTTGGTGTGCAACACACTCCCGGAAAGCTGCCAAGCACCACCGAGGTGAATCTAAATAACCAAAAGGACTGCAAAGCTTTGAAGTTGAGATTCGAAACCAGCTACTCAGGCCTGAGACTGCCCCAAAGCAAGTTTGGGGGGAGAAGGAGAAACTGCCCGCAGAGTCGTCCTCTATTTCGATCGACAGGCAACCTGTCAGTTGAAATAGAGGACAAGATGAGGAGGTCGATTCAGATGATGATGAGGGCTCGATTGACAGGACTGCAACGGGTGTGTTGATCGACACACCTACTGTCGATCGACAGGGAGGTTAGAACAACACAATTCAGGCCCAGTTGACACAGCAGCCTCCTCAGCACAATTCCTCAAGTTCCAAAGCTGCCAGACCACCTCCGATGCCCTTTTCTCAGCGTTTTACCAAGCAAAATGAGGATTCCAAGTTCTCTCACTTCGTATAGAACTTGAAGAATGTGAGCATTAACTTACCTTTGATTGAATCTTTGTCTGAAATTCCAGGTTACATGAAGTATCTCCGGAAGCTCATGAGCGAAAAGAAACATTATGTGGAGAACTCAAAAGTAAGACTTCATGAGCAGTGCAACATGATTCTTCAAAAGAGACTTCCAGTCAAGAGAAGTGATCCAGGACGCTTCTCCATTCCAGTTGAGATCGGGGGGATTTCTTTTCCAAAGGTGTTGTGCGACACAGGAGCCAATATCAATCTGATGCCCCTTTCCATTTTCCAGTGCCTCAAGATTGGAGAGTTGAGGCCGACTACAATCACTTTGCAGATGGCAGATCAATCTGTGTCTCGCCCCAAAGGTATACTTGAGGATGTTCTCATTCGTGTGGGTCATCTACTTTTTCCTGCAGATTTTGTAGTCTTGGACATGAAAGAAGATGGAAGCACGCCACTGATTTTGGGAAGATAATTCTTGGACACAAGTGCTGCTCTGATTGATTGTCGTGGTGGAGAGATCACCTTGAGAGCCAATGAAGAGAAGATCACATTCAAGCTCGACAGAAGTTGGCAACAATCTGAGTGCTTCAGGATCACATCCCGAGAGGAAGCAGATGAGGAAGAAGAGGAAGAAGCAAGTAAGGAATTCAAAGAGGACCAAACCGCTCAAAGATGGGAGCGAGACAACGAGTCTGCAAAATTGTCAATTACACTGTCTCAACCTGAGCTCACTGTTGTCATCCAATACCGGTGGGTCTACATGGTGGATTCCAAAGGAAGGCGAGTGCGCTCTAGCCCGCCGTGGTTCTGAAAAAAGGTACCGTCGAGCTACGACGTTAACTAAAGCACTTGTTGGGAGGTAACCCAACTTTTACATGCTTTCTTTCAATTCCCGTTGTTTTCTTTTCAAATTTCATTTTTATTTCGTTGGTATGTTTAATTTTATTTTCAGATTTCCATTTTTCTTTATTTTATTGTTATTTTTGAAAAAAAATTGAATAGTGGAGGATTGACCTCTGTTTCGATCGACAGGGCCCCTGTCGATCGACACAGAGGTCAGCACAGAGCAGTCGACAAAAGGCTCTATATCGATTGATAGGCTCCCTATCGATCAACACAGAGTGCTAGCATCACCAAACTCTTCGTCGCGACGAGCTGATTCCTCCGGTGAATAAAAAAGTTGATGTTTGAGATCAACAGTCAGGTACAAGTTCTTTTTCTTGTCTAATTTTCAAACTTTTTCCTACTCTCCGAGTTCAAAATAAGTTTGGGGGATGTGGACAAGAAATTCAAACTTATTTATCCTTTTACTTGCTTTATTTTTTTATTGCATTATTTGAATTAGTGTGTTTATTTAATTTTTGCCTAGAAAAAAAATATAGATATTATGTGAGGAAAATTTGTATTGAGTCATGAACCCACGTGAACTAGCTTTGAGATTGGAATTGATTGAGGATAAGTTTGATTTGATTTCAATTGTGGTTGATTTGCCCGTTAATGTAGAATACCGCATGATAGGGTCTAATTGAAACTTACACTTGCATGATGTTTGAGTGGATTGAAGTTGACTAAGGAAGAATTTTTGAACGCAAGTGATATTTGAGCCTTATTTTTTGTTCATGTGAGATTCGCATGTATGTTTTTATTTCTCTAGAACTTGCTTCTGTTCTGTTTCGAGACTGCATAGTGTGCACAATGATAGAAAAGGATCTTAGGCCATCTTTGTTAGCCAAATTATCCCAAACACCGTCCCTTGTGATATTTTATCCCTAGATTAGCCCCTTTGAGCCTGTTACTTTTTCTTTCTTGGTCTATGAGTTAAGAAAAACATTGTGGTTCTATTTTTTCTATGAGATAGTGCTATGAAAAAGGTGAATATTATCTTGTCTATAGGATTTGGGTGAAATAAGGGTAATTGTTATAGGTGGATAAGAAATTAAAAAAAAATTGGTTTACAAAAGGTTGGGCTCTAAAAAAAGAGTATGATTGTGTCCTTATAAGCTCAAATGATTAAACAAAATTTTTAAGAGCATAAAAGGACTAGAAAGAAAAAGGAAAAAAAAGAGAAAGAGCCTTGGTTTATGTTGAAATTTGAGGAGAAGGGTAGATGTTCATAAGAGAGTGAATTAAGATTGATGAGGTGGACGCACTTAGTTGATTTTGAGTCACTTGGCCATATTTCCCTACCTTTCACAAAAAGCCTTCATTACAATCTTATCAAAGTCCTTTTTCATTCTTGAATTGTGTTTACAAATAAGCAGTGGAGATTTTAGAATTCTTGCAAGCCTATGGTAGAAATTTCTTCATACATGTTGTGAGTGCTTCCATTTGAAACCTAAACACTTGTGTGAATGAGCGATACACTTTCTTGTGAGTTTTTCGAAGTTGATGAATATCTTATCTCTTTCAAACTGCTTGTGTGATGTGGATTGATGATCCTTTGATTGTGATGAATCTTGTGAGGCATTGCACTTTCAACTGCTTGAGATTTCTTTTCTTTCTTTTCTTTGATTGATGACAATCAAGTATTCAAGTCTGGGGGGTTTGATAAGCTCATATTTATACTCACTTATCTATATTTTTCTCCACTGTTTCAGTGCAATTAGTTTATGTTTTTACTTATTTTTGTGCATGAGACTGTTTTAGAGGATGTTACGTCCTTCGTGGTGAGTTTTTCAGGTATTTAGGGCTAAAAAGAGGCAAAATGATGAAAGAGTTGAGTTATACAGAGTTATCGCTTCGATTGACACACGGGAAGTCGACCAAGTTGGAAGACAAAGTCAAAAACCCAAAGCAGAGCCTCTGTGTCGATTGACGTGGTGCATGTCGATCGACACAGAGGTCGGATGTTGATCAGAAGCAAAGCAGAAGAAGAAAGCTCGAGATGTGCGAGCACGTCGATCGATAGGCTCCCTGTTGATCGACAGGAAGGACATTGCAGGCATGTCGATCGACAGGATCCCTGTCGATCGACACGGAGGACAAATCCGGGCAGATCAAAAATTGCATGTGTGTCGATCGACAGGCACCCTGTCGATCGACAGAGAGGCCCGACATGGAGATTTTGGTCTGTTTTGGCTATTTTTGCTATCTTTGCCCAATACCCAGATTAGGTCTTTTTCTCTCCTCTATAAATAGAGACTATTATGCACGAAAATAAGTTCGTTTTTTCAGACTTTAATTTCTGGATTTTACATTGCGCTTTGGAGTTTTTTGAAACATTCAAGGTTCCTCTTTATTTGTAAGTTAATTTATAATATGTGTTCTTTATTTCTAGTCATGCTTTGTGGCTAGAACCCTAACAGGTTCTAGGGCTATGTGCATTCTTTTCTGATGCATGTTTAATTAAAATCATCTCAATAGCATGGTTCAATTCCTTGTGCTTAATTAATCGAATCTAGATTTAGAGAAGGATCGAGAGATGAATTTGAATCTAGGTTTGTAGTTATTAATTGAAGGACCGAGAGATGAAAATTGATATTAGGAAAAAGGAATTGAATGCAATTATTTTCTATCTAAAAGGAAGAATTAATTTGTAGGATTTAATTAGATAATTATCGAGATTGACTAATTTGGTGTTCTTGAGACCGAGAGGAGATAGTCACTAATTAGTAATCTAGGGTTTAATTGCCTGACCAAGGAATTTAATCCACTTGAATCTTAATTTATCCCCATTGCTGAGTTGATGAATTTGCATGTTGATGATTAGAATATATGCCCTAGTATTTGTGCTTCCCTTTAATTGTTTTCAAAACCCTTTAAATTTTGCATTGTTATCTTTAATTTCTAAAAGAAAATCCCTTTTTCAAAATCCTCAAACTTCTATTTTCTAGAAACCATAGCTAGTACTTTGGATAGTTCGTTGCACAGTCCCTGTGGGATCGACCACCTTAGGGTGTAAAAATATTATTTGCTCGCTGCTATTTGCAGTTATCATACCCCTGTAAAGTATAACAAACATGATCAATAGCTCCAGTATCCACTACCCACGAATGGGTAGAAACCGATGCTAAACATGTTTCCGTTATAAATGCACATGACGTACCTTGTCGAGTCTTTTTTACTTGACAATCCTTCTTCCAGTGACCGACCTTGCCACACTTGAAACACTAGTCAATTCTGCTAGCCACGCCCTTTACACTTTTAAACTTCTTCTTTGTGGTTGTACCTTTGTTTTTCTTCTTAGTCACTCTCTTGTGCCTCTTGTCGTTCTGCGCAGTGAGAAGACTTTCATAAGTAACCAAATCAACCTTTTCTGGGAGTATGGTTGATTTTGTTGCCGTCATGTCATTGAGTAACTCGTTAATAGTATACTCTTTTTTGTTCATGATAACATTCAATCGAAAGTTCTCAAAGAATTAAGGGAGAGAATTGAGTATGATATCGACCTGGGCTTCCCCATCAATACGATCTCCAGCCTCTCATCTTCTGGATTCACCTCTTAGGATGAACATTTTCTTCTCCAGGTAAGTCAGCATCAGCAGAGTCAGTTTCAGCTTGGGCGCCTGACTCAATTTCAGCTTGGTCGGAAGTTCCCCCTTGAATAGTAACTGCATTAAGGGTTAGTGAATCTTTGGCCTCAGCAAGAACAATTGCATCACCGGCTTGGTCCTTGATCGCTAAAATTATTAACGACTTAGCATAGCTAACAATATAGCGGCAAATGAAAATTATCGATCCCATGAGAAATGAAATAAAGAACAACCCTAAGTACTTAACAATAGCTTCTCAGAAAATTGTTTGAGGCAATCAAATTTAAAAGGTTTTGGTGACATTAACTTTAAAAATTAAACAGAGAGCAATCTTCAAAAAGATTAAATTATAACCAGGTAGAGCAACTAAATGGGTTTTAAATCAAATGAAAAGATTCAAATTCTATGGATTTTTATTACTATCATTCCTAACATGCAACAGATAAATCTATCAAATACCAATTTAATTCCTTAAAAGATGAGAAGTAGAAAAATATTGTAAACTTCTTTATTGGACAATTTACAAAGTAGATTATTGAAATTCCTTTACCCCTTCGATATCAAGAAATAATTCAACAACTCCAAAAATCAACATATTAAATCTTATAACCTAATTCCCTCTTTTTAAGACAAGAACAAATGATTATATTGTGAAATCCTTTTCCAGTTAATTAATTATCACCTTTTGAGTCTCAAAATAATTAATTAATAAACTAAATGAGTGGCCAACAAATCCAGGTTTAAATCAAAGCACTTAATTTCACAAATCGAACAAGGAAAGACATTCAATTAAATTAATCTGTAAACATGCAGTCATGATAGATTTTAAACCCTAGAATCCGATTAATAATTTAGTTCATCATATTCATAATAACAAAGACCATGAAAAGATAAAACTTGCATTGATCAATACGGTGTTTTGATAAAACAGTAGTTCAAATCCATGATGTCTTCAAGCTCAAAAAATAAATATTACAACTTCAATTCTGCCTTTAAAATAATATAAAATTCTGAAAATTAACTGTCTAACCCTAAAAATCGAGTACAAGTGTTTATATAGTTGTAGTAATAATCCCCACAAGGCATGGAATTAAACATGGAAGAAAATTGTCAAAATATCACAATTTCCCGCAATACAGACTTCCATGTCGACCGACATACAAGCCACGTCGGTCGATGTGCGCTTCTCCTCGACAGCCTTCATGTCGACATGCCACGTCAGTCTCGACCTTCCACGTCGACCGACACAGAGCTCGTGTTGGTTGATGTGGAGCTCCCGCATCGACTCCTCTGAGGTCAATGTCAGCTCACGCGTCGACTGCCTGTGTCGACAACAGAGAAAAAATGCCTATTTTCTTTCTTGATTTGAATTTAAGCTCTTTTCATGCAAAAAATCACCATCAAACACATATATAGCACTAAAACACTACGATGCACAAATAAATATGAAAAGCACGCAACTCAAACATTAAATAATCTAGAAAACAATAGATAAGTTAGCGAAATAATGAACTTATCAGTCCTCTAGATTACTTGAATGCTTGCTCGTAGATCTATATCAGAACTCAGTTTCTCATTAGCATCATTGACCTTACGAGCATCAAGTTCCAGTTCCGTTAATGTCCTGCACACTAAAATAGACTCATCAAAATCAACGCAACATGTTACTTCCACAAGTCTCGTAGTCTTGTTGAGCACCCTATATCCCTTGTATGAAGGGTGTCCATATCCAAGGAACACACCTTCATCCACTTTGGGATTAAAGGTATTCAACATTGACTTTCCATTATTATGGATATAACATGGAGAACCGAAAGCACGAAAATGAGCTATAGAAGGCTTACGACCATTCTAAACCTTGTTGGGAATTTTGTGATGGCGACTATTGATGACACTTCTATTCTGAGTATAGCAGGTCGTCATCAAAGTTTCTCCCCAATATCCTTCAGTCAAGCTTACTTCTGCAAGCATGGTCCTCAATGCTTCTTTGAGTGTACGGTTTCGTCTCTCAACAAGACCATTCTATTGAGGTATCCTTGGAGCTGACTTCTCATGAGCAATCCCAGCATCGGCATGGAAATCCATTAATGGTCCATTGCAAAACTCAGTACCGTTGTCGGATCGAATCCTTTTCACGGTCACTCCCTTATTATTTTGCACCTGCAAAATGAGTTCGGACAGCTTGAGCTTGACTTCATCCGTGGTCTTTGATCGATGCTAAATCTGCATACAAATTATAGCAAAGGGCAAATAAATTTATAAGAACCCGAAGGTTGTCGAACCCACAGGGATAGTGCAATGAGGGAAAATCATATACCGAATATAGTTTTTAAAACCTTTGTATGGGCAAATCAAATTTCAGGGGTTTTGGGTTTCAAAACAAATAATTAAAAAGTAAATTCAAATATTAAAAAGCACAGATTCTAGGGAAATCTACCAATCTGATCAACATGCAAGAAACAAATATTCAAACCCAGAAAAGATATTTTGGTGGAAAATCTATTAATGTGGAATTAATTCCTTGGTCGGGCAATTAAAACCTAGATTATTAACTAGTGATTATCTCCTCTCGGTCTCAAAAACACAAGTTAATCAATCTCAATAAAAATCAGATTAATCCTACAATTGAATTCTTCTTGGTCGGACAGAAAATCAAATGTATTAAACTCTCACTTCCTATCATCAATTTTCACCTCTCGGTCCTTCAATTAATAACTAAAACCTATTACAATCTTCATCTCTCGATCCTTCAATTGAAAAAATAGATTTGAAATAAAATCAAAGAGTTTAAATCAATACAAGGGTTTGAATTATTGAATCAAAACAAGCATCACAGATGGAGAAAACCTAGAACCTGTTTAGGGTTCTAGCCTAACATATTAAAGATAAACATTGCAGGGAAAAATAAAGATTGCATTAAAAAGTAAAGGTTCAACAAATAAAAGTAAAGAGGAATTCTAAAGAAAACAGAAAATAAAGGTGTAAAAACTGTAAAGGGGGAAGAAGATAAAAAACTAAAAGAAAGGGTTTCAAAACTAAAAGGGGGCTAATAATTCTGAGCTATTAAAGAGTTTATATAGTAGTAGGGTTGAGGCCTTGGATGCATATCTTCAAAAGGTATGATTTATTGCTTCCAAATTGATGTATATCTTGTTCCCCAAGCAATTCTCGCCCAAAATATGTAAAAATCTCGCCAAACAAGTCTGTCTCGGTCGAGATGGCCCTTGCCACGGCCGAGATGGAGAATTCGGCCCGGCCGAGATATCTTCATTTCGGTCGAAACAGAGACGTTTCCGCCACTTCCGACCCTTCTGCGCAGTCTCACTGTTTTGGCCATAACTTTCGCATCCGAACTCCGATTGATCCGATTCCAGTTGCGTTGGAAAGCTAATTCAAAGATATTTCAAATGAAATGCTCCATTAGCTCAGATTCTATCGGTGGAAGAAGTAGTGACTATTCCTTTGAACATCTGTTGCTTTCGGTACGGGTTCTCCATTGGATTTGGCCTAAAACCTGCAAAATCTTACCATGGAAAGCATAACACCCTCTAATATATACTCATGCTCAGTTTATTCAAGAAAACAAACTAAAATGCATAAAAGAAAAGATAAACAATGCGATAAGTGAGTAGAAAAACGAGCTTATCAAACCCCCCAAACTTAAACACTTGATTGTCCTCAATCAACAAAAGAAAGAATCAAAAGTTCAAGCAGAAGAGTAGTGCAATGCCTCACAAGATTCATCACATTCAAACTCGTAAATCTACTAAACATCAGCATTTTTGAAAGAATCAGAAAATCTGTAAACTATGGAAGACTCACATGGGAAGTGTTTCGCTCATTCACTCAAGTGTTTAGGATAATTATGAGATCACACACAAGTCATGAAAATCAAGTTCTACCATAGGCTTGCAAATAATCTCAATCTCCACTGCAAATATGTGCACACAAGTCTAAGATTAGAAAGGACTTTATTCAAGGTTGTCATGTAGGCTTTTGTGAAGGGTAGGGAAAATTTGGCCAAGTGACTCAAAATCAATTTCAGTGCGTCCACCTTATCAATCTTAATCCACTATCTATCAATATCTACCCAACTCCTTAGATTTTCAACACAAACCATGGCTCTTTTATTTCTTTCTTCTTCCCTTTTTTTTTTTTCTTTTCACACATCCTTTTATGCTCTAAGAAATTTCGATTATGCATTTGAGCTTATAAGGATTAAACACAACAACTATTTATTTTCTTTTTCTTCTTTTTCTAGACTCCAACCTTTTCTTTTGCTTTTACCCTTCTAATAATATCTTATCATTCTCAAACAAATCCCAACCAACTCTCATAGACAAGAGTTGATTCCCCTATTTATTTCCAACTCATAGACAAAGAAAGAAAATATCATAGGCTCAAAAAGGCTGACTAGGGATAACATTTAATTAGGACAGTGTATGGGAAAATAGGCTAAACAAAGATGGCCTAAAATCACTTCCTAAACCTGTGCACACTAGCAGTCTTGAAAGAGAAACAGAGCAAGTTCTAGAGAAACTCAAAATTGCAGACACACTCACAATCGAATTTCAGGCTCAAAAACTCACACTTAGGACAATTTTTCTTCCACAGTAAACATCAAATCATCATCTATCTCATGCTAATGCAAGTATCAACACAAGTAATCATGCGGTATTCACATTCATAGGCATACTCAACCACTATCACAATCAACGCAAGCTAAGTCAATCAATTCAAATCTTGCATTCTTGTCCTAGGGTTCAATCATACTCAAATTCCCACAATCTCGTGTTTATTCAAAAATTTTATTGATGCAGAAATTTAAATAAAGCAAATAAAAGATAGAAAGGAGTTTCAAAATCCTTAAATCTTCATCCCCCAAACTTATTCGAAAATCAGAGAGAATAAGTTTGGAAATCAGATTCAGAATTCGAAATTGTACCTCAATTGTTGGCCTTAGACACCAACTTTTTATCCTTCATCTTCAGACTTTGACCGGCGTGGATTTTGGGCTGTTGGCACTCCATCTCGGCCGTGGCGAACATCATCTCGGCCGGGATGGAGCCTTCTTATCGACCTCCTTCTCGGTCGAAGTGTACCACGTCTCGGACTTCTGTCTCGGCCGTGGCAAGCTCTGCCTCGGTCGGGACAGATTTCGAAATTTTTTTTTCAAAAGACCATAAAAGTGAAGTAACAGAATAACATAATGTAATACGAAGTAAAATAAAGAAAACGAAAAACACAATGGGTTACCTCCCATTCAGTGCCTTATTTACCGTCGTGGCTCGACTCGGCTTCCAGCTCACCAAGGTGGTTGAGTCCAGACTCGTCAACCCCTCGAATGAATCATGAAGACTCTCCGGTTTTGAATGATGGTGGTATACTTGGAAGGAGGCAGCTTAATTGCCGATTTCACTGACTCGTTTCCTCGTTCCCACCGGATGGCTTCTTCTTCTTCCTCCGGTGTCTCGTCGTCTTCTTCCTCTTCTTCAGCAGTAGTGATTCGGTTGCACTCTCCTTTCCTCTTGTTCTTGTCTATGCAAAAGGTGATAGACTCTTCATTCCCCCTCAAGGTAATTTCTCCCTTCTTGCAGTCGATCAAGACACCAGCTGTGTCGAGAAACTCTCTTCCCAGGATCATCGGAGTGTTGGCATCTTCCTTCATGTCATGGATGACGAAATCTGCAGGGAAGATTAAATGGCCAACACGTATAAGAACATCTTTTACGATACCTTTAGGCTTGGACACAGATCGGTCCGCCATCTGGAGGGTAATTGTAGTCGTCCTCATCTCTCCGATTTCCAGCTTCTTATAGATGGACCAGGGCATCAGGTTGATGCTTGCCCCGGTGTCACACAGCACATTCTGGAACTCTTTGCCTCCGATCTCGATAGGTATCGAGAAGCATCCTGGGTCAGACCTCTTGATCGGGATCTGCTTCTGTAGGAGTAGGCTGTATTTCTCATGGATCTTTACAGTTTCATTTTCCACGAACTGCTTCTTCTCGCTCATCAGCCTCCTTAGGAATTTCATGTATCCCGGTATCTCCCTGAGAGCTTCAACAAGAGGTATGTTAATGTTCACCTTTTTAAGATTTTCAACAAAATTATTGAATTTAGAGTCCTCCCTTTTCTTTGCGAATCACTGTAGGAAAGGCATTGGAGGCACCGGATCAGTTTTTCTTCCTTCCTTTTCCTTCTCTTTCTCGCCCTGCTTGGCCTTCTGTTTCGACCGAGACGGCCGAATATCGGCCGTCCTGCCCTGCTCTGTCTCGGTCGTGTCTCCTTCTATTTTGGCCGGCCTGCTTTCCTCTGCCTCAACCGGGATGGAGGCCATCTCGGCCGAGACAGAGCTGTTCTACTCGGGATTTTCTTCCTCTGCTCCTCCAAAATCTTCTCTTTCCGGGTTGCTCGGGCCTTCATACTTCTTCCCAGATCGCAGCGAGATGGCATTTACTGGCTTTGCCTTTGCTGGATTTTTCTCCGTCATGCTCAGAAGTTGGCCCAGCTTGTGCTGATTCCCCAAAGTAGTGGCAATTTGACTCAACTGGGTGTCCATCATCTGCAGGTGCTTTTTCATCAGTTGCATGTGATTTGCCATCCCTTTAACTTTGTTATCCACTTTGCCAAATCTATTGTCCGAGCTCTTGATAAATTTCTCCAATGTCTCCTCTAGCACAGACTTCTTTTTCTCCACGATCTCGCCTCCAGTACCTACATCAAAACCAGGAGGAGGGTGTTTTGCAGCAGTGGGGTTAGCATAAGAAAAACTAGGGTGAGATCGCCCATGGTTATAGTTGTACCCCTGATTACCTTGGTAGTTATTGTGATAACCACCCCCTATGTAATTTACCTCCGAATTTGCAGCTCCAGATGAACTGCTAGCTCCCCGGTTGATGTAGTCAGCCTCCACCGGTACAATTGCCATACTTGGCTCAGTATTAACAGCAGCAACCTTTGTAGTCCCCAGCTTCTCAATTTCCTCTCGGAGCTTCTTCACCTTTGCGACCACATCGAATTCTGGCTTGGCTTCCGCTGCTTTGACTGGCATCTGTCTCTCAGTTGGCCAGTGGTGGCTGTTCAGTGCCATGTCTGCCAGAAGTCTCATACTCTCTGCTCCACTCTTCTTCATCAGGATCCCTCCAGCTGATGCATCCACCAATTCCTTCTTGTGTGGGTTTAGACCCTCATAGAAGTGGCAAACCTGCATCTCGAGATCGATTCCATGTCCAGGGCAGAGTCGCAGCAGTTCCTTGTACCTCTTCCAGGCTTCATGTAGGGATTCATCATACAACTGCTTGAAGGTGGTGATGGCAGCTTTCCTTTTCAGCAGCAGGCTTGGTGGGAAGTAGTTGGTGAGGAATGCTGCTCGCAGCTCCTCCCATGTCCCAATTTGGCTTTTGTCAAGCCCAGCATACCAAGACCTTGCCTCGTCTCTGAGTGAGAACGCAAAGAGTCTCATCCTGATGACGTCTTGGGGGACTCCATTCTGCTTTATCGTGTCGCACACCTCGATGAACAAGTTGAGGTGGGCGTATGGATCATCAACGACTATCCCCCCAAACTGATTCTGCTGCACCATTTGTATTAGCACTGTGCGCAGCTCAAAGTTGTTGGCATTGATGCCAACCCTGAATCCTGCTTCCTCCTGCTGTGGTAAAAATCGGTCTAGAATAGACCTCTGTGGGACCACCACTTGTCTTTCATTCAGCTCCGCTAGTCTTGCGGCTTGCTCTGCTTGGGTAGCTTGGGCTGCAAGAAGTTGCGCCCTCAGTTGCTGTACCTCATTCACAAACTGCCTCTGCTCCTCTGGTGTCATGTTCTGCAGAGGGGCTTCTTGATTTGCTTCCATCTCGAAGTTCAGTCTTTTTCCTCTCTTTCGAATGTTTCTGCAGGCTGCTTCGATCTCTGGTATAACGGGCTCGAGTGTCTTCCCTTTGCTCCGTGTGTTCATGCACCTGCACAGAAAACGAGGAAAAGATCAGGCTGTCCCGGCCGTTTTGGACTTTATCTCGGCCGGGATGGAGAAATATGTCTCGACCATGGCAAATGATATCATGGCCGAGATGGGTAACTCATCTCGACCGTGGTGGGACTCACCTCGGCCGAGACAGACGCGACTTGAACACACACGCACACGAAAAAAGAAAAATAGAACTGACTCGAAAATTAAAAATAAAATTAAGAAAATACAACCCAATCCAGAAGTTCTTCAACTTTCCAGTAACGACTCGCCGTCTGACTATCCCCAGCAACGACGCCAATTTGATCGATGCTAAATCTGCATACAAATTATAGCAAAGGGTAAATAAATTTATAAGAACCCGAAGGTTGTCGAACCCACAGGGATAGTGCAATGAGGGAAAATCATATACTGAATATAGTTTTTAAAACCTTTGTTTGGGCAAATCAAATTTCAGGGGTTTTGGGTTTCAAAACAAATAATTAAAAAGTAAATTCAAATATTAAAAAGCACAGATTCTAGGGAAATCTACCAATCTGATCAACATGCAAGAAACAAATATTCAAACCCAGAAAAGATATTTTGGTGGAAAATCTATTAATGTGGAATTAATTCCTTGGTCGGGCAATTAAAACCTAGATTATTAACTAGTGATTATCTCCTCTCGGTCTCAAAAACACAAGTTTATCAATCTCAATAAAAATCAGATTAATCCTACAATTGAATTCTTCTTGGTCGGACAGAAAATCAAATGTATTAAACTCTCACTTCCTATTATCAATTTTCACCTCTCGGTCCTTCAATTAATAACTAAAACCTATTCCAATCTTCATATCTCGATCCTTCAATTGAAAAAATAGATTTGAAATAAAATCAAAGAGTTTAAATCAATACAAGGGTTTGAATTATTGAATCAAAACAAGCATCACAGATGGAGAAACCCTAGAACCTGTTTAGGGTTCTAGCCTAACATATTAAAGATAAACATTGCAGGGAAAAATAAAGATTGCATTAAAAAGTAAAGGTTCAACAAATAAAAGTAAAGAGGAATTCTAAAGAAAACAGAAAATAAAGGTGTAAAAACTGTAAAGGGGGAAGAAGATAAAAAAACTAAAAGAAAGGGTTTCAAAACTAAAAGGGGGCTAATAATTCTGAGCTATTGAAGAGTTTATATAGTAGTAGGGTTGAGGCCTTGGATGCATATCTTCAAAAGGTATGATTTATTGCTTCCAAATTGATGTATATCTTGTTCCCCAAGCAATTCTCGCCCAAAATATGTAAAAATCTCGCCAAACAAGTCTGTCTCGGCCGAGATGGTCCTTGCCACGGCCGAGATGGAGAATTTGGCCCGGCCGAGGTATCTTCATTTCGGTCGAAACAGAGACGTTTCCGCCACTTCCGACCCTTCTGCGCAGTCTCACGGTTTTGGCCATAACTTTTGTATCCGAACTCCGATTGATCCGATTCGAGTTGCGTTGGAAAGCTAATTCAAAGATGTTTCAAATGACATGCTCCATTAGACCAGATTCCATCGGTGGAAGAAGTAGTGACTGTTCATTTGAACATCTGCTGCTTTCGGTACGGGTTCTCCATTGGATTTGGCCTAAAACCTGCGAAATCTTACCATGGCAAGCATAACACCCTCTAATATATACTCATGCTCAGTTTATTCAAGAAAACAAACTAAAATGCATAAAAGAAAAGAAAAACAATGCGATAAGTGAGTAGAAAAACGAGCTTATCAGTCTTCATGAGCGTCACCCACATATACCTTGAGTAGTCATCGACTACCACAAGTGTAAGTCTCTTTCCTCCAACGGTGGGTGGCATTACTGGTCCAAACAGGTCCATATGCAGCAGCTCCAAGATCTTATCCGTGCTTGCTGTGATGGGGCAGTTCTTGAATGACGTATTGGTTTGCTTTCCAATCTTGCATGCTCAGCAGACACCATCTTTCTAGAGCCCAGTTTGTGGAAGACCTTCCACGAGCTTATGCTTTTCCAGGTATCTGATTGATTGGAAGTTCAAGTGGCTTAACCTCTTGTGCCACAACCAATTGGTTCCTTCTTGGGACGAGCTAGTTGCGACAGGGCAAGTGTCAGCTTGGCCACTCTCCCAATCCACGATGTATAAACTTCTTTTTCTGATTCTTTTAAGGATAATCTCTTTGGATTCTTTGTCTTTAATCAGGCATCCAGCTTTGGTAAAGGTCACCTCATATCCACTCTAGATAAGTTAACTTTTACTCACTAAGTTGTAGTTGAGATTGGTGACTAGGGACACATTCTTGATTGTGATTCCATTGTATTTCACGCATCCATTGCTTATGACTCTCCCCTTAGAATCGTCTCTGAAGACAACAGGGGGTCCTCTCGCCATTTCTAGTTGCGAAAGTAAGTCTTCTCCGGTCATGTGAGCTGAGCACCCACTATCCATAATCCATGCACTTTTCTTCTTCTTGAGTTTGATGGGTTTTGTATACTGAAAGTATTTATTATAATGAGTATACAACGGTTTATTTCTCCTATCTGTTAACAATCTTACATGTATGAACAATGGTATCCTCTTTTCTCACCGATAGGGATGATCATACGGCGTGTTGTAGATCGCGGAAGACAGTATGATCACTTGACCTAGTGAGACATAAACTTGATCACAGCCGAGACAGCGTATGAGGATACGTCTATCCGGATGGCTGCGGCATTGTCGGAATAAGTAGTCTGTCTTGGTTACTTGACATGCTTATTGATGGACTGCAGTGAGATATATTTGTCTGTCTGACATCAGCGAATACAAGATCTCATTTTATTGATTGAGTCCAAACCCTAACGAAGGTTCAGGGGTTTGCACCGGTTAACTGTTGCTTTGACTTGCCATGGTGGAGAGCCTAAGTAACATGCTCGTATATCCGCATCTTGGGTAACAGAGTTCGTGTAGTACCGCCTGAGACTGGGTTTAGGTAACCATATCCGAGTAATAGGATGGGGACATTCCCTGAGGAGCTCAATAACATTCATCGTGCCAAAGTCCTGCAGGTTGATTAAGTTCAGGCACGAGTGATAAGGATTGAGTGGTACTACTCAGGAATAATAAGATATTAATTAATTGTAGTTAGAGCTTGTCAAAGGCTTCGATTAATTAATGGATGTCCGGTAACCTTAAATATGGGGATTCTCAATTAATGCAGCCCGTTCTCATAACGTGGTAATAAAGGGGTAGGTCAGTATTAATTCTGTGGTGAAAAAGAATTAATATTAATTAATTAATTATGTCCTGGGTTGTGGACATGGGAATCAATTAATTTATAGGTCCACTTTATTATTTGCATTAGGTCCCAGGTCTGGCCCAAGGAAAGTGTGCTGAATTGAGCCCAGTAGCCCATTAGGGATAAAACCCTGGGTCTATAAATTGACCACTCTCTCTGGAAACCCTAGCCACTTGTGTGATTATTCAAATCAGTAAAAACCCGAGGGCAGAGAGAGAGGGGCGCCGACTTCATTGTCAGAAGGAGGAGAATTTTGATTCTGGTCCTGCTCAAGCCACAGATCTACGGAGTCCTCACCAGTAGTAGATCTGATCAGCATCGGGATACAGATCTGAAGATCTAATCTGGAGAACAACAGATTTCTTTCTTCCCTTTTGTTTTCGATTTTTATTCTAAGAAATTATTCCGCAGATAAAATCGGATTGCGTGGTTGAATTCAAGTTGGAAATTCAAACGCAAAAGATTGGTTCTGACTCGACGGAATTACGGTAATTCTCAATCCACAATATTATATTAAATTCATAGGAGCATGCTAGGATTTATCTTGTATTTAATTATGCATAAAATCCATAAATCGATCCGGTTCAGTTTGGTTTTGGTGATTCTGTTCACGGGAAAACCCTACAATTGGTATCAGAGCCAGGTTCTTGATTTATGGCTCTTTTGTGTGTAATTAAATTCATTATGCAAGTATGTATGAATTTATTGTTTTGGATGGTTTTTGTTCCTCGTGGCAACCCGTGTGATTTAGCCCGCGGTGGTTTATCCGTGTAGGGCTGAATTGTTTTTGTAAAATCACGAGAAAATCCGTGATTAGTGTAGATTTGAAAAATTGTAATAGAATAGATTTTCTGTAATTTTTTCAAATTATGTAATTGGACGGGTCGAGGATGAAGAACGAAGACAGAGCCGATGGAGGGCCGGCGAGGACACGACGGACGGCGGCACGCGGCGCGGCAGGCGCGTGGCAAGGGCGTGCATCGCGCGCACGGCGCACGGCCTGCACGCGCACAGCTAGACAGGGGTGCGCGGTGCGCGCGCGCGCGGCTGCGCAGGGTGGCGGGCGGTGATCGGCTGGCAACGGCGGTGGTCGTCGTCGGCTGATGTTGTCCCGTCGCGGTGGCTCGTGTTTTGGTGGTTTGTGCAATCCTATGTAAACCCTAGGGTTTGCATTAGGGTTAGGGAAAATCATCAGATCACAAAGGCCTAAATGCCAAAAGATTTGGTGAATCAAGATTTGGAGGCCCTTGAAGATTTGGGAAGATTTGGAATTATTCAAATTAAATTCAAATTCAAAGTGTAATAGATAGAATATATTTTTCTATTTTTTGGGGCCACGAGGAGTTTTTGTTTGTCTTAATTGTCCTCGTATGATATGTGATTTATTTATGTGCACAATTAAGCATGTGTAGATAATACGAAAAGCATGATTTATCGCTTTTATTATTTACAGCTTTCCAAGCATGCTTATGTGATTAATTTCTTGTTGGATTATATTGTGGGAATTTTTGGGCTTGTATTATTACATGCAAAAATTTGGGAAATATAATGACAAAGAAATTATGTGTGCGCATAAAGAAACCTTTTAAAAGAAAAATACTAAGCAGATTTTTTAATTAAAATCAACAGACCTCCACAAAGCGGTCCTAGGCTGTAAGTGTATCTCTCGTTCTAGTAAACGTCTACGAGTGTAGCTTGCTAGTTCCTAGAGGTGCATGGGTACGGTTGTTGGGATTTCTAGACAAACAATTTAAATCATGTGAATAGTGGGAGGGCTTTGCGTAAACATCTACGAGTGTAGCTTGCGTAGATCTCTTTCACAAGTATTCTAGGATTGATTTAAATCATAGATAACAAAAGCTTTAAGGGCTGTGCGGTATGGTTACGTGCCATGCTAAACTGTCTCTTTTGGTCGGAGTTAAATTTGTGGTTAATTGCTTAGAAGCATCTTAGAATATAATGCAAGAATTGCATCCCTGTTCTTGAGAGATGGCTTGGTCTAAGGTTTTCACTAATTATTAATTTTTAGTGTCAAAAGCTTCCTGACATGGTAGTGAAATTAAATGGATTGGGGCTTAAAACCCGCAGTTCTGGTTGAGGGTGACATCGTAAACGTCTACGAGTGTAGCTTGCGGTGGGAACTCTTGGGCAATTAGTGGAAAACTTTTGTATTTGATTTATTAAAAGGTTTTCAATGCATTTGTTTTCGAAGTTCTACATGTATGTTCTTATTTAAGATCTTTATTGTTTCAGATATGTCTATGTCTACTGTCGATCATATACTTGCTCTCAATCCTCTAACTGGTCCAAACTTTCCTGAATGGAGTTTCTGCATCAAACACATCCTTTATCTGAAAAATCAAGCACATGTTCTTTACATGGATCCACTGTTGCGCTCTCAAAAAGGAGTATGCGAGCTTGAGCTTGAATTCTATGAAAGATAGGAGGATGCTGATGAGTTTGCCTTCTGGCTCATCACAGGTTCCCTGTCTAGAGAATTAAGGCATAAGTATGAGTACCTCGAAAGGGCTGGAGAGCTTTGGAAGGAACTCTCGACAGCCTTTGGCAAAGTGGAGCGAACTATTAACTGTAAGCTTGTGCACAATCTTGTGTGCAAGAAGATGGTTGAGGATAGTTCAGTGACTACGCACATGATGTCTATGATTGACCTCATGAGATAGTTTACTGTGTGGGGTGGTAATATCAGTGCGCAAGATGAGATTGATATTATCCTGAATTCTCTTCCGGAATCCTATTATAACTTTAAGGTGGTTGCTGCTGTAAAGGGAGAGTATGCTCTGCATGAGCTACTTGAGGACCTTGTAGTGGAACAATCCACCATGCGAGCACGGAAACCTGTTCTGTCTGGTTCTAGTACTGGATCGACAACCTCTAAGGTTGGAGACGATGGTGCTGAGAGCAAGTTCAGGAAAACAGGCAGTGATAGCAAGTCTAGGAAGGGGAAAAGAGTCAAGGTCACTCCAAAGAAGAACGAGTGTGCTGGATGTGGAAAGGTGGATTGTCCGAATGCTAAGGGACAAAGTACGTCATTTGCATTTGTAATGAAAACATGTTTAGCATCGGTTTCAACTCATTCGTGGGTAGTGGATACTGGAGCTATTGATCATGTTTGTTACATTTTGCAAGGGTTCACACCGAGGAGGGTGCTGAAGAATGACGAGGTTACCATCTCAATGGGGAACGCAACACAAGTGAGTGCAGCTGCCATTGGAGATTTCACCTTGTACTTTGATGATTCTGTTTTATCTTTGAGAGATGTTTTGTACGTGCCGGATTTTTGGCGAAACCTTATTTTAGTTTCCAAACTTTATGTTGATGGATATTCCGTTATTTTTTATAGTGGTGTTTCTTTCATTGGTAATAACGGTGTTATCTGTCGTGGGATGCTGAATAATTCTCTCTTTGTTATTAATTGTAATCATAAAGCTTCCGCAAGTATTGCATGTAATTCATCCGTAATTGATAATTCTAGAAAGAGAAAACTTACTTCTTTTGATGAGGATCTTACATATGTCTGACACTTGAGACTGGGTCACATCAGCTTGAAGCGGATTCAAAGACTTGCAGATGATGGTACATTGGACTTAGTCCGGGCTGTACCTTATCAGGTCTGCGAATCCTGCATCAAGGGCAAGATGTCAACTAGGCCTTTCAAGGCTAGTCAGTCTCGAGCAGAGGAAGTGTTGGAATTGATCCATTCTGACTTATGTGGACCGATGTCCACGCAGGCTCGTGGAGGGTACGAGTACTTCGTCACTTTCATTGACGATTACTCAAGGTACGGATATGTTTACCTTCTTCGCTACAAGTCTGAATGCTTTAAGAAATTCAAAGAGTTCAAGGCTGAAGTAGAAAAGAGAGTCGGGAAAACTATCAAGTCACTGCGATCTGACCGCGGTGGCGAATACCTCGGTAACGAGTTCCTGCAATATTTGTCAGAAAATGGGATTACATCCCAGTGGACTGCACCGGGTACTCCCCAGCAAAACGGTGTAGCTGAAAGAAGAAATAGGACTCTTCTAGAGAAGGTAAGATCAATGAATAGTTATGCAAACTTACCAATTTCGTTTTGGGGATACGCATTGGAAACAACAGCTTATGTGCTTAATGTGGTGCCTTCTAAATCAGTTCCTAAGACGCCTTCTGAGCTCTTCCTTGGTCGCAAACCTAGTTTGTGCAAGTTTAGAGTATGGGGCTGTCCGGCACACGTACTGTCGAAGGAACCTGATAAGTTAGAAAGCAGGTCAAAAGTAATGTTGTTCATAGGGTATCCCAGGCAAACAAAAGGTGGTTATTTTTACTGTCCTGAGAGTCAGAGAGTCGTTGTTAGCACCAACGCTAGATTCTTGGAGGACGAGTATGTGAGTAATCACAAGTCAAGGAGTGATATTGTTCTTCAAGAAATTGAGAACGAGAATGCAACTCCAAGGGAAGGGGAACGTGTAGATGTGGGTGCACCTGTGAGAGGTACAACACCACAAACACGTTCTTCAGTGCAAGGTGCAGGACCACAAGCTACTGCACCTACTATTGACACGACACCGATGCCTCATTGTAGTGGGAGAGTTATTTCCAGCCGGAAAGATACTTGTTCATGGGTGAGTCTTCGGACTTGAGCCCGGAAGACGGACATGAGGACTCTGACCCACTAACTTACGAAGTGGCAGTGCAGGACAAGGATGTTGCCAAATGGCGTGTCGCCATGGATTCTGAAATTGAATCCATAATTGCTATGGATGTATACCAGAAAACTGATTTGTTGGATGGCTTTAGGGCCATAGGGTGCAAATGGGTATACAAGAGAAAGAAAGGGGCGGATGGAAAGATCACGACTTTTAAAGCCAGGCTGGTGGCAAAAGGGTTATAGTTAGAAAGAGGGCATTGACTATGACGAAACCTTTTCACCCCTAGCCATGCTCAAATCCATCCGGATACTCCTTGCCATAGCTGCGCATATGGACCTCGAGATCTGGCAGATGGATGTTAAAACCGCTTTTCTAAACGATTACCTTGAAGAAGGTTGGGACATCTATATGCAGCAACCCGAGGGTTACATAAGCAAAGGCGAAGAACATCTTGTCTGGAAGCTTAGGAAGTCCTTATATGGACTTAAGCAAGCTTAAAGGTCGTGGAACTTACGTTTCAACGATGTGATTAAATCCTATGGATTTGCACAGTGGGAAAACGAAAGTTGTGTTTACCAACTTTGTGTCAATGGGAGCGTGGTCTTCCTTGCACTATACGTTGATAACATACTCCTATTTGGAAACAACGAGGGAGTGATGTCGGAAATTAAGGCTTGGTTATCAGAACAGTTTTAAATGAAGGATCTGGGAGAAGCTGGCTACATTCTTGGGATTAAGGTCTTACGAGATCATAAGAGAAGAATGTTGAGCTTATCCAAGGCATCCTATGTGGATACTGTGATTGCCCGGTTCAGCATGCAACTTGCCAAGAAAGGCTTGCTACCTTTCAGACATGGCGTTCATCTTTCTAGTGGGCAATGTCCTCAGACACAGCGGGAGAAAGATGAGATGAGTCTTGTACCATATGCTTCGGCAGTGGGTAGCCTCATGTATGCAATGCTGTGTACCAGGCCAGATATTTATGCCGTTGGCATGGTAGCAAGATATCAGTCTAACCCTGGACAAGCACACTGGACTGCTGTAAAGCACATCCTCAAGTATTTGAAAAGAACTAGGAATTTCTGCCTAGTTTATCAATGTGAGGATTTGTGCCCTATGGGTTATACGGACTCGGATTTCCAAGGGGACCAGGATGAGAAGAAATCGACCTTAGGATATGTGTTTACCCTGGGAGGTGGAGCTATATCTTGGAGGAGCTCAAAGCATAAATGCATTGCTGACTTCCACCATGGAGGCGGAATATGTCGCCGCCTCCGACGCCTTGAAAGAGGGGGTATGGCTTCGGAACTACCTTTTAGAGTTAGGCGTGATCCCGAGTTTGCCGAGGAGCATCACAATTTATTGTGATAACTCTGGTGCAGTGGCAAACTCAAAGGAACCGCGGTCTCACAGGGCAAGCAAACACATAGAGAAAAAGTACCATATCATACGAGAAATCATATCGAGGGGCGATGTGCTGATTAAGAAGATTGACACTGCTGACAATCTTGTTGATCCATTTACAAAGAGCTTGCCGCAGAAAGTTTACAAAAGACATATTCGTGAGCTGGGTCTGAGGTGGATGCCGACCACTGACAGTGGTTAAAGAGACAACAGACTAGATAGACGGACTGTATACTCTTTAATAGCTTAGTTATGCTTTGAGTATAAGTGGGAGATTGATGGGTTTTGTATACTGAAAGCATTTATTATAATGAGTATACAACGGTTTATTTCTCCTATCTGGGTTGTGGACATGAGAATTAATTAATTTATAGGCCCACTTTATTATTTGCATTAGGTCCCAGGTCTGGCCCAAGGAAAGTGTGCTGAATTGAGCCCAGTAGCCCATTAGGGATAAAACCCTGGGTCTATAAATTGACCACTCTCTCTGGAAACCCTAGCCACTTGTGTGATTATTCAAATCTGTCAAAACCCTAGGGCAGAGAGAGAGGGGGCGCCGACTTCATTGTCAGAAGGAGGAGAATTTTGATTCTATTCCTGCTCAAGCCACAGATCTACGGAGTCCTCACCAGTAGTAGATCTGATCAGCACCGGGATACAGATCTGAAGATCTAATCTGGAGAACAACAGATTTCTTTCTTCCCTTTTGTTTTCGATTTTTATTCTAAGAAATTAGAGATCTAATTTCTTATTCCGCAGATAAAATCGGATTGCGTGGTTGAATTCAAGTTAGAAATTCAAACGCAAAAGATCGGTTCAGACTCGACGGAATTATGGTAATTCTCAATCCACAATATATTATTAAATTAATAGGAGCATGCTTGGATTTATCTTGTATTTAATTATGCATAAAATCCATAAATCGATCTGGTTCAGTTTGGTTTTGGTGATTCGGTTTATGGGAAAACCCTACAGAGTTGACTCTGATGACCCGGTACCTGCAAAAAACAAGGAAAGTTAGACACCAGGTACCCGAGCTTCTGCGGGTCCTACAGGGCTAGTTTTAGAATCCATCCCTTAGGAATCCAAACTTGCTTCACCTTAAGCTTAGGTGAATGCTTCTCCACCTTGCTCTTCCTGATGTAATAAGGAATGTTATTTCGATGCATGTAAGAATGAATGGTGGGTGTGTGCAAATTCTTACGAGAAAATGAGTTTCTCAAAACTGAGTTTCTTAGAACTGAGTTCCTGGAAACCATGTTTCTAGAAACTAAGTTTCTGTTTGAATCTCGGAAACCAAGTTCAGGGTGTTTAGTCTTCACAACCCTTGAATAAGAGAAATGATTAGGTTCAGACCTCGAGTAGATGTCCCTCCTACTCGGATAAGTCCTCCTTTCATAAGAATTATGGTTGTAGGACCTCAGATTTCTGGAATCCAGATGTAAAACTGACTTCTTACGAAACTTAGCTTTGGTTGTTGATGTGGGTTTCATAGCATTAGAGACATATTGCTTCATTTCAGGTTTATTCAGTTTTGAAACTGAATTATTTTTAAGCTTTGGGACTGAGCTCAGTTTGGAAACTAACTTTTCTCCCTTGCCCTGATTGGCCAAAACAGAGTTTTTGTCAGAACTGCCTAGCAACTTAACTTCTAAATTGGAATTCCTTTTAAAATGGTGATCAGTGACCTTTCCAGTTTCAGAAGTTGATGCATGATTGCTCAAACTATTTTCTGAAAATCCTAATCCTGACATGTCAGATAGATCTCTTTGGATACTCAAGGCCTCTGAAATCTTGCTAGTGCTAGAATAGAGTGAACAAAGAAGTTTATGATCACTAGCAATTTTTAGTTTTAAGGAATCACACTCTTCTGAAAGATTTTGAAAATTTTTAAGAAGAATAGAGTGTTCTTCCTTAAGTTTAGTCAGTTCTTCATTGAGTGACCTTGATCCTTCAATCTCCTCGGTCAGTTTTGAAGCTTCAAGTATCAGTGAAGCATTTTTACCAACTAAAACATTTTTCAATTTATTAAATTTTGAAAATTCTTTGGCAAGAGACTCTAGATAAACATCCTCTGAATATGAGCAAATGGATTCAGAGTCCTCTTCCATGCATGCATGAGAACTAGATACTGATTTAGAAGTAATTACCCAGTTTTGTGTCTCAGTTTCTGGTTCTTGTTCTTCAGCATCTGATGCATCCTCACCAAGTTTGGCCATTAGTACCAGGAATGCTTCCTTCCACCTCATCATCGAAGGTGTAGTAGCCATCATCATTGTCTGAAATATCTGGCACTTCAATTCGTGACAACATGGCCTTCGCAACCGCTCTAGACGCCTTATTTTTGAAGATCCTCTTGAGGCACTCCCTTTCCTCCTTAGAAACCAGCGAGAATTCATACTTTAGATGGTTGGGGGAGTTTTACTCGAAACATGCCTTCATATGTCTCTTATTGAACTTTTGTTCACTTCCTTGTGAACCTTTAGACTTGGCATTGGCCTTCTCCAGAAGCTTAGTCAGCTTCCGCATCTGTTTCTCAAGCTCAGCAATTGAGCTCTCTTCCTCTTTCTTCTGGGGGTAAGAAGGTGTTGGGGTAGACCTTGATGCGGAGGATTGACCATTTGTTCTTTCAGCTTGATATGGCTTTTGGGGTCTCCTCTTGAAGTCCCTCTTGATGAAGAAGACAACATCTTCTTCGGGCTGTGTGCTTACACTTCTTACGGCTTCATTCCTATTCGCCATTTGTAAGTCCCATTCATGGGTTTGTAATTGAGTGAACACATTCTTCGTCGACATCTTCAACAGGTCTTTCTCCTTCAGGCTCGTAGTTTTGACAAACCTGACTTCCTTTAGCATCTTGGAGAGAATCTTCGTGTTCAAATCTGCAGAAGTATACTATCTCCCCAAGTTTTTTAGTTCACAAACAATGGCATTAAAACTTGCTTCCATAGATTTAATATTTTCACCAGGAAGCATTTGAAAAGATTCATATTTATCTACGCAGTTTTTGAAGTTTATTTCTTTTTATTTGATCGGTCTCTTGGCAAAGAGTGCCAAGGAAATCCCAAACCTTTTTGGCGTTGTCGTACTCAAGACCTTCGACAACCAAGGCTTCCAGTAGGGATAGAAGTAACAACTTCATGGCCACAACATCTAGATGGAGACGTGTTTTATCATCAGTGGTCCACTCAACATACGGCATATCGACGATTTCTGGGCCATCTCCTCCTACAAGATGAGTGTTTCTCATCGTGATCTTGATAGGTCGATCAATTGTTTATAACATCCGGCATTTCTGGATGGATGTTCCTTAGCAGTATCAAGGACCTCCTCCTCCAGATGTTGTAAGTCTCTGGGGAGTACTTTTGAAGCTTAACGATGTGAGCCATGAATGTACCTGAGCTTAAGAAATAAACACAAAACAAGTGCAAGGAAAAGAGATCTGGTCTGAAGCGACTCAACACAACTGGTTAGTCTGTGAAGACAATCTTGGCACGTGATACCACTTGTTGGTCCCGAAATAAGAGTAATAATTATTGCGGCGAAAGTTTAAGATTTTACACTTGGTTCTAAAAACTGACTTGACTCAGTTTTCAGTTTAATGAAAACTTATTTTAAGCTCAGTAAGGTGTTAAGTAAGTTTCATATTATACTCTTTAATACTTAGCCAAGTATTGAAGGTTTCAAAGTAAGTATGAAAACTTAGATTTAGAAATTTAAATAAAGCAAGTAAATAAGACATAATATATTTGGTGGTTCAAAATCAAAGTTATGTGTCCACTGTTCCGAACTTAATCGGGAATCCATTAAGTTTCAGTTTTACAAGCATTCTCACGATCTATGGACAGCCTGTCGAAATCCTCCGTCATTCGGTCTGCTGTCATCACTCGCCCAAAAACTCCTTGTAAGCCTTATCCTTCTTCAGGTTCAAGTGAGGACGCACCTCATAGCCTACTTCTTGGATGGTTGGATGTTTGCTCGTTCTTCCCAGAACTCAGTATGGTTGGCTAGGCCCGTCACAATCAGATACCCAGAATAGGAACTAACTGCTATGAATATAACTTTCTTCACCAAGAAAATAGCTTCAACTGAAAGCCTTAGCGTCATGCACTTAGACAGATGCATGGAAATGAATAACTTACGTTAGAAACTTAAGTCTCGCGTATGAAGTACACGGAGTTTTAGAGAGCTTGAGTAGAAAGTTTGATAGAGTTTCTGCTCAGTTTTTTTGCGTGATTTTTGTTTTTTCTCCGTTCGATCTGTCGAGCTTTTTATAGGCATATATGGACGACATTTTGAATTCTATCCGTTAGGCACAATGATCCAGCCGTTAGAGACAAAGACTAGATCGTCCAATCATGGTCATTCTTCCTGCTCTGCTCTGCTGTGTCGTCTGCTTTTGCTTTTGGCAGTGTAGTTTCTACCTGCTCTTGTCAGACTAAGTTTCAGTCCGAGGAATCTAAGTTTGAGTTTCCTCATACTGACTTTTTGACTTTACTTTGAAATGACTCAAGTCTGACTTTGAACACTTATGTTTCGCATGCTCTTGAAATGTTGAAACTGAAAACTGACATTTCCAAAGTAAATTTCAGTTTCCATCTTGCTTCGGGAAACTCAGTTTCAAGAAACTAAATTTCTGGTCTTACTAATTTTCAAACATGGAAACCTTTTTTTTCAGAGCTTCAAGTTTCTTGGATTCTTCTCTTCAAGTTCAGAAACTTGGTTCTTGTCATATTGAGCTTTGTCTTCAGATTTCTAGCACTTTCCCTTTTAGAGACTCAGTCTATGTTCGCTCGATCTTCAGTTTAGTTTCCAGTCTATTACAACTCGATCAATCATATACAAGGATTACATATAAACACTCTAGAAACTTAATATTGAAGTAAGTTTTGACTTATTAAAACATCAAATTCGGAGGTGAACTGAATCTCAGTTTCTAACAAAAAACAAACTCACATGTCGCATCGGGTGCCATTTCCCGTGTCGAAAACAATTAAAAACAATAATTACAAAAGAAGTCTTTATTCAGAGTGCAGTTTACAATGAAGCCTTTAGGAATTTAGAATATAAACTTCTATTTTAATTACTAAGCTTTTTTTTCTATAAATTACAATTCATTGATATCAATCAAACGTCAATTCATGATTTATTGAATGTAAACAAATAGTTTTAACCACTTAAATCGTGTTCTTGAAACTTATCAAACACTTTAATATACGCAACTATTATATTTATATAATATTCACATTTATGTTGTGACATAAATTATCTTATTAAAATCATAAATAATGTTGATATACTCATATTTTTTTAACAATACTTAAATATAATAATTATGTGCAGGTGAAATATTAGTTTATATTTAATAGAAACATATGTCATTTTTTAATTACTATTAATGCTTTTTATATATGGTCTTTTATATAAATTAATTGGGAAATATAAATAATTCTACCAATATATTTTGATTATTGGGGAGAATTCAAAAATCAAATTTTAAAGGTCAAAAGTATGTACCCAAATTTATTAAACAAATAGAAAATTTACTGTGGTGCATTTTATTTTTCTTTTTTTAATACATTCAAAAATTATATTATTTATGTTATTAGATGCATACATTTTCTTCCATTTGCATATTTATTAATGTTAACAATTATTTCTTATAAATATAAGTTGAATTAAATTTTACAAAAAATATTTTTTTTATTCTAATATGTTTTAATTTCAGAAATATATTGCATTATTGTCAAAATATATATAAATTTCGGAAAATTTTGAATATTCATTTTTAACATCAAATATGGATAATTAACTAAATTAGGTTGAGTATAATAAATTTATATTTATACATACTTTAATATTTAAATTGAAAATATAAAAAAAATAAATATATTAAATATTAATCATGCAAGGCGCTTGTTCTAGTATAATAAATAAATGGAGGCAGGAAGTAGTAGGACATAAAATTAAGAGACATGGGTGAGTGCTCATTAATTACCTGCACTTGTTAGTGGTTGTTCATAAATCCATCTATGGCCACAATATCATTAACCCAGATTTTTTTCTTCTTTTAATTTGCCTTTTCTTTCTCTCGCCCCCCCCACCCCCACACAGTTTTTATTTTTCTCAACTTTAAATAAATCAAATAATATGCAAACCATTTAAATTTACAAGTTTTAATTGCACATTAATTTGATAATACAATTTGAAGCAGAATTCATATGTTAATTAAAAGAGCAAATGGTGATATTAATAAAGGCCTGAATCCAAAAAAACCCAAATTACTTGGCAAACATATGTATGAATGTGATTCGAGCACTTGGTGATTCTGCATGAGAAAACAAATAATTATTGTGGGCCTTTTTATGATTCTTTGTCTTTTTTATCACTTCAATGAAGATTCTTAACTTTAATTTTCTTCCCATGCTTAAACAAATAGATCTGGAATAAATATAATGGGCCTACTAATAATACTTATATAAGTCATGCTCAAATGTTCTTTCATCATTATATTGACTTGAAAAACCCTAAATTAGGTTTGTGAATCATGCCTATTTCAATTCTAAGATTTGGTGGGAAGCTTAATTTATGTGATCAAGATTAGTGCAAGTGTATCCCTAATTAG